>WARS01000043.1:6030976-6043476 GCA_008933995.1 Datnioides undecimradiatus | reverse complement strand
GTTCTTTGCTGTTGAACTCTGCGCCTCTCGTTCATTATTTGATCTTATTTCGTGGTTCTTGTGTTGTTTCAGACTCGGGGACTCAGCGAGAGACTGAACGACTCGTTAGGCGTTTCCTCCTGCAGCCGCTCTCGCTGCGTCTCCTGCTCTCATCCATCCGGCCGCAGCTACTGCGCGTCACTACAGGTGAAATCTCACATCACCCTCAGCAGCCGTTAACACGGCGCTCAGAGCGAATGAACTTCCGAGCCGGCTCGCGTTTTACTGGCGCAAATTATCGGCGGTGATGTGCAGAGCCTCGGGTTGTAATTAGAGTTTCTCTGCCGCCGTGTGGAGTGGGTGTTAGTGGGCTGAGGCCCGAACAGGTGCCATTAATCCTGAGCTCCTGCGCGACTGCAGCGCGGCAGGAGGCTGCGCCCACCCCCCCCCCAGCTGCACGCAGCTAACAGGTTTAATAAATACTTGTGCTGGACGTCAAACGGCTCGGCCTCACACTGAGGAGGTAAAGAGGTGGGAGCTAACGAGCGGCGGCGCCGATCGGAGAGCGCTTCCTTTGAGTTGAGGACACAGCGGGGAGACGTCGGCGTGGTCAACAGCAAACAGCACGGCTGTGATGCAGGCGTGCTGCGACACACCACATGTTAAACCTTTGATGCGTTATGTTCTGGGGCATTCATGGTCCCCAGAGGATGAATCCCGATGAGTTTAACGGCCTCTGTCACGTCTCCTTCAGCTCCAGCATCAGGACAAATGAATCAAACTTGGCCCAAACCGAACGGGTGACGTTTGAAAACACACATTCATGTTCCCCAGAGGATGAACTGCAACTGGTGACCCCCTCGTTTGTTCTTTGATGCTTCAACCTGCAGAAACAAGCAACAGCTTCCTGCTCCCCAGAGGATGAACCCAGTGACTTAGACCTTTCCTCCAACGCCACACTCAGGACGAACTTCTCATTTGGTGAAGCTCAGAGGAAGCTTTCGCATGTTGACATGTTATGAGCTACTGATGTTCGTTAATTCTTAATCAATCAATTATTAATCGTCATCGTCGCCAAAAATAGGAGAAAACTTCAGATTTCAACTGTTTCATCCGACCTGAACCAAACAATGTTAACAAACGACCAAAAGCAGCTGGAGCCAGACGTTTGTTCGCTGAACAACTTAAATGATTCATAACAAACAAACTTGTGTTTCTGTTTGTGTTAACAGATGAGTTGTAGCTTTAAACGCAGCCACGCCTGAGCGGCTGCTCGACACCGGACCGTTCGCAGGTGGAGACGTTAGTAAAAAATGTGGTTTTTACACATGAGAAAACAAATGTTGTGTCGTTTTCTGTTAGAAGAAGCTGAGCTGTCGCACAGGTTCTCATTTTATGGTCTACTACTGACAAAAGCACTGACAACAGGACCGGTTCTCCAGTTCTGGTCGATCCACTGAACTGAAGCGCTGACGACTCTTCTGAATAAATTAGTTTCGGTGCACCTCGAATGACTTCGTCCCCTCGTGAGCCCGAACCAAGTCGCAGAGGAGAGAAAAGAAACAATGAAAAGTCTCGTGTTTGTAGCTCGGCACCGTCGGTGATGCTCAAGAGTCCAGGTTCCTGCAGTGTGACGGCGAACGCCGCTGCGCCGTTTCTCTGTACACGCGAAGGTTTTCAGTCCATCGATCCGACGTCACATGAAGATCTCCAGACAGCACGACAGCCACGGATCCACACTCACAGCCACAGCAGTTTCCTCTGACACTGTTCGTAGTATTTACAGCTCTGTACACTGAAAACAAAAAACCTTTCACAGCAGGAAAATGACAGACCTGGAAAAAGTTCCCGACAACTCCGGAGTTTGGAAAACAGCTGCTGCGTTTCCGGAACGCCGTTACGTTCGTGGCGAGCTGCTCTCGGTAAAAACGAGGCCGGTTGATTTGATGCAACTCGGCTCGAAGGTGAATTTCCTGGAGGCTCCGAAGTCGACGCAGGAAAAATTAAAAAACAAACAACCCCCCCGAAAAACCAGAAAACTCAGGATAGATAGCGTCACACAGTATACTGAAGTAGGATTTACAAGATGTCCGTCTCCTTCTGCCCCCGAAGGTGTTTTTTCTTCTTCTGTTCCAGCACAGCGACAAAGCAACGCACAAAGATCCAACTCAAAGGCGTGAGGAGCTAAAGAGTTTCCCATTAAATTATCACGACCGTGGTGTAGTTTACATTCCTGCCGCGGCCGCAGGAGCCGCGTGTTTTCTTCAATTGATTTTAATTAATTCTATTTTACATTTGATTGGTTTCTAGAGGAGGTGGCGTGGGGTGGGAGGTGGAGGGTGGAGGTGGGCGAGGCGGCGGCGGTGGGCGAGGTGGGTGAGGGTGTAAAGCCTTGTACGGTGGATGCAGTTATAAAAAGGAAGAAGGGGAGTCGGCGCTGCGGCACGGCGAGTTATAGGCACAGGGGGTGGACGGGTGGTGGCGAGCAGCGACGGGGATGATGAGGGGTCTAGGGAGGAGGGGGTCGGGGGTTTTAAGGTGGAGAGCGGCGCCCTCACAGGTAGATCTCCCTCTTGGAGGTCTGGCCGGTCGGAGTGGTGGCCGAGTGGTACTCCACCGCCTGGCTCAGGGGGATCTCCTCCAGCCCACAGTCTTTACCGGACGAGTCTCCACCCCCAGGGTAGGCACTGCTGTAGGGCGTCATGAACCGCATGTTGGCCACTTTGGAGCTGCTGCCGCCGCCGCCGCCGCTTCCTGTCCCGCGCTCCTCCGACGTCAGGGGCTTGGGGCTGCCGTTGGCCATCAGCTGCTCCTGCCCGTCCATCTCCTGGTAAGGCACAAAGGTGGACAGCTTGGGGGCGTTCTTGGACACCTTGCGGTTGGGGGAAGGCTGGCCGGGCATCCAGCAGGAGTCGGAGTGGCCGAACTCGGTGCACTCGTGGGTGCAGTTACCAGTCATCGCCACGTCGGGAAGAGGCCTGAGGTCTGCAGAGAGAGAGAGAGAGGGAGACGAAGAGAGGGTGAGAAACATGGAAACAACAGAGTCAACGTCAGAGGGGATCATCTCATCGGACTCACGTCCGGGTCAACTCGAGAACGACGCTCTCCACCTCCTTCTCGGTAAAACGTCCGTGTCTTCAGCTCCTAAATGTTCCTCCAGCTGCGTCTGTCGACTGTAGAAGCTCGTTAGTACTGAATGATCTGGATCCGGACTGGACGGACTGGAGCTTCACAGTCATGTCGGTTTGTTACCGGTGCAGAAAGGACAGAGGGACTGTGGGAGTTGTTTTGCAGATTTATGATATTTTATATATTTTGTTTGTGTCTTTATTGATATTTACATGTTGAGTACGGACGCTCGTTTGCTGCTCCAGGATCTGAGTTTAAAGCCTGGCTGCTGCACATTTCCTCTGAGATAATGAAGTCAAAAGTGGAGCTGACTGTAAATAAAACACGTATTTGACAAGACGACAGCCGCAGGTCTGCAGCCGCAGGCGTTCGTCCGTCTGCGAGCAGAGGTTTCTGAGTAAATGTTGGTTTTTGTGCTTTTATAAAAAGAAAAACAACCTCGACAATCACAGTTCAGCCGCACACATGCAGGAAAGATGCCGATTAACCCCGCCTTTATCCACACACACACACACACACACACACACACACACACACACACAATAAGGGAAATTAATTAAAGCGCCGTGTGTATTTTTAAAGTTGCTAATAGTTCACAAAGCGCCAGGAACGTTGCTTAATGTGAGGCTGAAAGACTGAAGCCACGTATCAAACGCCGGGCGCTGAGCGTGAAACAGGATCAGCTGATTTAAAGCGGGGGGGTGGGGGGGGGGCAAAGAAACACGCTTGGATTCGTTAAAACGTTAATTATGTTGCACAAACAGCCAATTAAGAGCAGAAATAACGACGCTGCAACTGCTTCTTCCTCTTCACCTGCGCGAGGTGGCGCGGTGGAAGCTGCAGATGCACAGGAAGTTTAATGAATCGGGCGTGCACCACGTCCTGTCGAGGGGTTTTCACGGGGTTTTAGCTTAAATCCGGACAAACGGACGCACGCCGACAGACGGGCGGACGCGCGGGGCTGAGTTCGCATTTAAAAAAAAATAAAAATGGCAGCAGAGAGCGGAGAAAGGTCAGGGATGGAAGCAGAAATATCAATGCGTATGCAGAAAGTAACCTTTCTTCTGTGCGTGACATTAGATCATTCTTTGATACTGGAGGCTGAAGGCTGAGCGGTGGAGGGGGAGGTGGGGGGGGGGCTGCCGGTTCTCCGGGGGAATGGCGCTTATTTCCCAAAATGCCTTCTGCTTCATGCATAATTTAAATTCATTGCCTCCCTTTTTTGCAAAAAGGAGCTACAGTCGGCTTTTCTGTCTGTTTGCGGCTTGATGTGTACACTCTAATCCCGCGGAGTGCTGAGTAGCGACCGCGCTTTCCCCTCCCTCCGCTCCCCACATTCTCACGGCTGCCGCCCGCCCGCCCGCCGCCGCCGCCGTCGTGGATTTCAGTTTTTAAGCACTTCCCATGCAAAAGCGAGGTGCTTGCAAAAATGTTAAGTCATGTGCGAGTGGCTGCTGAGTTCAGAGCGGCTGTTTAATAAGTGCTTTGCCTGTGAACGTCGTGTCAGCAGGAGGCTTATAGAGCACGGACGCCCTCGGAGCCGCATGGCTCCACAAACTCCAAACTCGCCTCATGAGGGAGCAACAGCGGGGAAACTGGACTGGGCGGCCAAGTTCAGCCGTACGGCAGCCTGCGGGGGACCTCTGACCCCTGACTTCCTGTGCGGAGCTCTGCAGGAGCTCGTGCACGGCCCCAGAAGTCGCGCTGACTTGATTAAACTTCTGCAGCTTGAGTCGAACCAGCTTTTTGAATTAAACCATGTAGTTCTGCGTTTGCGGGACGACCCCTGCTGTTGTCTGTCGCTGACCTTCGACCTTTTCTGTTTTTGGTAATTTGTGCGTTTACTGTTTGAGAAACAAGTTATTTCGGTGCAGAACAAAGAGAATCAGATGATGTTGAACTGAAGTCAGGGAAGTTAACGGTGGGTTTGCTCTTTTCTGCTGTTTTGTTCAGATTCAGTGATGATGCGTCTGAAAATCTCTTTGATTGAATTTGTGGAGTTTTATCAAACGTCATCAGGAGTTCGCTGCAGGTTTGCTCAATGGAAACCTGAACATCTGCAGTGACTCAAAGCATCTGCTAATAATCAGACTGGACGTTAGGACTGAGTCCGTTCTGCTAAAACAAGCTGCAGGTTTAACGTTTGACGCCCGTGCTGCCTGATGTCAGAGTGCAGACGCTCCTCTCGCCGCCTGTTCTCCTCTCTGACACAGAGTGCGGCGTCTCTCCATCTTTGTGATGATGTTTACGACCATAAGACAAGATAAACAGGAAGTGAACCTGCTGTTCAATCACTCCTGACGTGATCACACCGTCGCTTACAACCTGCCAAGCTCCTCTGCTCGGCGTTGTCTGGAATGAAAACATGGCCGCCGCGCCGCGCCACACACTGAGGATGGACAGTACATGTGTTCATCTTCAGTCGCTTCCTCTTTGTGCTGTTTTCCAATCAGAGCTGAGCTGCTGTCGATGGCGCCGGCGTGTTGCCGCTGCACTCGAGTCCTGGCACGTGTTCGTCGTGCAGCATCTGCAGGAAGCGGCGAGTTTTGCAGGCAGCGACATCAAAAACGCCACGTGGACGGTCTGAGAACACGCTTTATATGTTTATGTTTGTGCACGCGTGTCATTAGTTCCTGTTTGTTTGTGTATTTTTCAGTAATGCGTGAACATAGACCGGGTTCGCACTCGACGCACGGCGCCATGTGAAACAAGAACTAATTAAAACAACGTTGGTGGAGGAGTGGGGGGGCGGTGGGGGGCGGAGCGGGGCGACCCTGCGTTCAGACCCTCGGCTCAGCTCATCTGTAGCTCTAATCACTGGACTTAGCGCCGGCTGCTGCGGGTCGCGTTGCTCCTAATTAAGCACAAGAACTAATTGGCTCTGGTCTGTGACAGAGCTAATTGGCTGGAGCTCGACGGGAGGAAGGAGTTTGGGCGGGCGGTGGCGGGCGGTGGCGGGCGGTGGCTAAACACGTGACATCAATGACGGTTTGGGCTAATGGGGCCTTCCTCTGGCGGCGTGGACGCTAGCGGGGTCACCGGGCGCCATCAGCTGCTCATCAAAGACGCGACTGAAGGCCAATCAGACGGTGAAACCTGCTGACAAAGCAAAGTGTTTTCCCGCCGCTGACTCTCATTAGCAGCTAATGCACGAACATCGGCGCCGCCGCTGGCAGAACTAAACGTGCATGCACGGGATTGTTTTTACGCTTTTCTGTTGTTTCTGTTTTAAACTCAAATCGTGTTCCTTCAGACGCAAAGATGGCGGCAGATCAGGTCGTTTATGCTCCTGCGCCTCCAGACGGCGTCAGAAAGCACCTCTCAGGATGTTCCCTTCATGCATCTCAGTAGCTTTTACTCTCTGACAGCGGCGGTTCTGTCGCTGTCGTGTGGAGTGTGTGTGATGTCGAGACGTTTCGCCGTATGAACGCTGTGGCGGCTCTGACCTGTTCACCAGCGAGCGTCACGTGACCCGGGTGCTGCTGAGTCCAGCTCTGCCGTGTCAGTACTTGGGGGAAGTTTGAAAAGTTCTGCGGTAACCCCCGGAGGCGGAAGCGCTATCTCTCTCGCCCCCTCTCCGCGGCACCCGTGGCGAGGCGCGGCGGCGGCGCTGTCAGAGGAGGTAACGCTGAATTCAAGGTTGCATCTATTAGTCAAGGCTGTTTAAAATGGAGTGGCCTCCTGAGTTCCTCCCCCTCCAACCTCCCTGCAGCCCTTATCTGCACTCCTGAGTTCCAGTTAACCCCGGGGACCCTCGCTCGCCCCGACGGCCTCTCTCTCTGCATAATACACTCCGCTACCTTGGTCACCATTTTCCGGTCAAACTAATTAGATTTCAGAGTCCCCGCTCGGGAAGATGTCAGCGGTATGAAATGAAAATAATTTCCAGATGAGTATCTGACATTTTACGCTGTCGACTGGAGTAAAGAGCCCGAGCGGATTGGCTCTCCCTTTCTACCCCTCCCTCTCCCCCTCCCCCTCCCCCTCCCCTTCTTCTTCTTCTTCTTCTTTTCCGCTCCATCACCTTGGTCGCAGAGATATGCTAAATCCTCGTGCTTCCCCTCTCGCTGCTCGGTCCGGGGTGATAAATGGAAGCGAACGTACACAAAAGACAGCTTCTCCTTTTTTTCTGCTTCTGCTTGAAGTGTTAATGTGTTTAATTACTTTGAAGCTGTGTGTGTGTGTGTTTGTGTGTGTGTGTGTGTGTGTGTGTGTGTGTGTGTGTGTTGCAGTTAAAGCTGCCTTTTCTCCGTCGATGACAATGGCTCCAATTTATCTTGTGGGAACAATAGAGGAGTGAGAGGAGGTGCAACTGCTCCGAGCGCTCAAAGACGTCCAGGAGGAAGCAAACGGCATGCCGCCGCTGCCCACACACACACACACACACACACACACACACACACACACACACACACTCCAGAAACATGTCCCTGACTTGTTCCCTGGAGGCTGCAAACACCAAACCACCATCAGTCCAGGCAACACGCGTGTTGTGTAACGTGTTTGAGGTGGAAATGGCGTCGGATCAGGTGAACACGGCGTGACAAACAGGCGTGAGCGAACATTAAGCTTTACAGACGCTCGGAGTTTTTGCTTTAACTGTCGTCAAACGCCGTCCTGCAGACGCAGAGTCGATGGATAATCAGACCAAACTGATCATTTTCACTCGTGACTCATTTTTCTATCGACCCGTCCCTTCCCCGCCTCTGATGTCACATCCATGGTCGCTGCTTCAGTGTTCAGGTTTCAGACCCAGCTCCTGCGGTGGGAAACGTCTGGTTTCTGTGGTCAAGTTGTAGTTGGGACACAAACCGATAACAGAGCTGCTCACTTCAGAACAGACGCCCAGCCGTTACACTGTCCGTACAAGGCGCTGCAGTGCATTGTGGGATTGTTTTATTATGGATTTCTTCAAGTCTTCACCTTAAATTTACTGTGGTGCCATCAGAAAAACGTGAACATGCTTCATTAAAACTGCTCTTTTATGAAAGGCCCTCCCTGGATTGGCCCTTCTCAGCTTCCGTACACCTGCTGCAGACTTTAAGGTGACACTTCCTGATCGTCCCGACGGTCGCTTATGAACAAAACCCCGGAAAACAGAAGCAGAGTCAGCAGCTCAGACGTTTACCTTTCAACGAGTTTGTTTCCACGGCGACGAGATGCAAACACACACACACACACACAGCTGTAAACCTGAATCTGTACTCATGGTCACACAGCTCAGTAACACAGAACCAGGCTCAGTGTGATCCCGGTTCGATCGAGCTGATTAAACTCATCTGTCAAAGTCTCTGATTAAAGATCGAAAACAAACAATCAACAAACATGAAAACACGTCTGCAGTCACCGCGACTCATAAACCGTTCGGCGGCCATCTTTGGTGGCTGTGGTCATTAAGACGAGAGCAAAGGAGGAAGTCATGTGACACCTGCCTGCAGCCTGTGCAGCCTGGGAATACGTGACGCAGCACTGGCTAACGTGAAATAAAGGTCGTTCAAAGAGCGAACAGGTGAAACAGCTGCCGGAGAAATTAATTATGAATCAAATTAACCATGACTCATCATATTTTACTGATGACTCATCATATTTTAACCATGACTCATCATATTTTACTGATGACTCATCATATTTTACTGATGACTCATCATATTTTAACCATGACTCATCATTTTGTCATGAAAGGTTTATTTCAGAGGAAAGTGAAGCAGCTGACACATCAGTGATTTGCAGTGAGAAGCAGTGTTACTGTGACACGCTGCGACGCGCTGACGTGATGTTTTTATGCAAACAGGTGTGACAGGATCCACCTGCAGCACCAGGTAACTACGAATTCATCTTTAAAAGCTTTGAGTTAACTTTGTAAAGTTTCCTCGAACCCGGCAATTCACTGAAAAAGTCCTTTTCTAAAGGGAGTCTGGGCTGATCGATACTCGCTGGGCTTGTTCTCAGTGAGTGGGCGTGAGGCCGGCGCTCGCAGGTGAGGTGGCGCTCGCACGTGAGGCCGGGGCTCGCAGGTGAGACGGCGCTCGCAGGTGAGGCGGCGCTCGCAGGTGAGGCCGGGGCTCGCAGGTGAGATGGCTGCTGTGTGCAAACTGCGCCCGTCGCTGCAGGAAATGCAATGTTTTCATGCACGACGACGCAAACTCAGGTCACAGCTTCCAGGAAGTCTCTGTCGTCGTTTTTCTGTTTTTCTGTTTTTCTGTTTTCGCTTTTGTTTCTCGACTCGTGCGTCGCCTCACCCTCCATCGGCCCGTCCTCCTCCCCTCCCTCCCCCTCCCTCTGACCCCCCAGCCTGGCTCTGTGTGGAAACCTTGCCGGCTCTAATTAAACTTTGGGCAGATTAGAACTTTGCCTTGTCAGTCTTTATTCATGCTTAAACAAGTTATTACTTTTTGAGAAATTAAATTAGCCGGCAATTAATTAATCGACACAGAGCCGGGAAAGAGAAGGAAGGGGGAGGAGGGACGGAGGGAGGGAGGCGGGGGAGGTGAGGAGGGTGGGGGGTTAGATGAAAGTGGAGGAAGAGAGGACAGGAAAAAGGAGGGGGGAGTCGGGTTTGGCAGAAAATGAAGGAAGAGGAGACACAGATTTATCTCCGGGAAGGAAGGAGGGAGGGAAACGAGAGAACGCAGATTTAATCCTTCGTTCTTTCACTAATTAGCAGCAGCGAGCGGCGGCGGTCAGACGTCAACGCGAGATGCTCTCAGAAGTCACAACTGCTCCTGCAGAGGAGTCATCACATCCTTCCTTGCATCCTTCCTTCCTCGTTTTGCAAATACATTTGTTAATTACACACACACACACACACACCTTCCTTCAACCCGTCTGTTTCCTGTGAGGTAGAAATCCATTTCCTGCTTTAAAACCCCGACCAGTCGACCGAACAGAGCGAACTGAGGCGCGCGCGGTCGATGCGAAGTGAACGGCGGCAGGTCGATGTGACCTCGCCGACCTCACGGCGGTTTGGACGGGTTGGCGGGACGGGTTGGACAGAGTTTCTCCAAAATTCGACCTCACACACACTCGAAACGTCAGGACCTCCACGCCACCGAGTCTGGCTTCACCCGAAGCTTGGCCTGATGCAACGCCACTGTGGCGCCGGCGCCGACCCAGCCTGTGTGCTGAAAAACAAACCGCGTGTGTTTATTAACCGTCCTCCACGCCAAACCAGACGAGTTTACAGAGAGCGATGTTTGGGCCGAACCTGGCGGACATCAGGCCGGCGCTGCTGCGGGCGTCTCCACGGCAGCGAGAGCGAACCAAAGATTTTATTTGTAGCGTTTTGTCTTTGAGAGCGGCGTCTGAGCGCGAACCAAGGCGAGTGGAAGGGAAAGCGCCCGGAGCGATATCGAGTACAATAAGACAGCAGCTGCTCCTGGACATAAATATTTGACCACTGCAGCCTGGTGTGTGTGTGTGTGAGCGTGTGTGTGTGTGTGTGTGTGTGAGTGTGTGAGCGTGTGTGTGTGTGTGTGTGTGTGTGTGTGTGAGCGTGTGTGTGTGTGTGTGTGTGTGAGCGTGTGTGTGTGTGTGTGAGTGTGTGAGCGTGTGTGAGTGTGTGTGAGTGTGAGCGTGTGTGTGTGTGTGTGAGTGTGTGAGCGTGTGTGAGTGTGTGTGAGTGTGAGTGTGTGTGTGTGTGTGTGAGTGTGTGAGCGTGTGTGAGTGTGTGTGAGTGTGAGCATGTGTGTGTGTGTGTGAGCGTGTGTGTGTGTGTGTGTGAGCGTGTGTGTGTGTGTGTGTGCATGTGTGTGTGAGCGTGTGTGTGTGTGTGTGTGTGCATGTGTGTGTGTGTGTGTGTGTGTGAGCATGTGTGTGTGTGTGTGTGTGTGTGAGCATGTGTGTGTGTGTGTGTGCGTGTGTGTGTGTGAGCGTGTGTGTGTGTGTGTGTGTGAGTGTGTGTGTGTGTGCGCGTGTGTGTGTGTGCGCGTGTGTGTGTGTGTGTGTGTGTGAGTGTGTGTGTGTGTGTGTGTGTGAGCATGTGAGCGTGTGTGTGTGTGTGTGTGTGTGTGTGTGTGTGAGCATGTGAGCATGTGTGAGTGTGTGTGTGTGTGTGTGCGCATGTGTGTGCGTGTGTGTGTGTGTGTGTGAGAGTGTGTGTGTGTGTGTGTGAGCATGTGAGCATGTGTGTGTGTGTGAGTGTGTGTGTGTGTGTGTGTGTGAGCATGTGAGCATGTGTGTGTGTGTGTGTGTGTGTGTGTGTGTGCATGTGTGTGCGTGTGTGTGTGTGTGTGTGTGTGAGCATGTGAGCATGTGTGAGTGTGTGTGTGTGTGCGCATGTGTGTGCGTGTGTGTGAGTGTGTGTGCGTGTGTGTGTGTGAGTGTGAGCGTGTGTGAGTGTGTGTGAGTGTGTGTGTGAGGGGTCATTAAAGATGCTGAGGAACACGGGTTGTGTTTGCTTTGAATGCACAAACTGACCTGAATACACAAATCAGCGACGGCTCTGCGCTGCAGCCGCAGCACATCTGCATCTCTTTAACGGGAAACTCACTCTTTGTCTTTCCCACAGACGATGTCTCACTTCCAGTGCGCGCTGCAGAGCCGGCGCTGCAGGGCATTATGGGATTTTTATTTATTTGTTTGTTTTGGTCTTGTTTGCAGAGATAAATGGCCGAGCGGTCGGCCGGCGATTGTATCAGATTCTCATTTCCAGACGCGCCTGTGTTTATGTATTTAGACTCTCGTTGCCAGGTTTTAAGTGCACGCCACATTTACTCTGCTCTGGCGCGGCGAGGAAGCCCGTCTGTCGTTGGTCGATCGTCTTTAACGGGTGAAGATCGTCAGAGGCTCGTAAACGTTTTACAAATGGCCGCCGTCTGCGCGGTCCAACCTCCTGGTCTGGGTTTTTTATGTCGTTATATAAAAAAGATCCTCACAGTAGGAGAATGATGAACTTACAGGGAGTTGTTGCTATGGAAACAATACGATACGACGCAGGCCGACGCACTGACAGCAGTCTCCGGTCCAAACTGATCCGGCCTTGGGTCCAGTTCTCATCACTGTGTGGACTCTTGGGAGTTTGCTGGGTCTCCCACACAGAGCCTGGTTTGACCCATGACCTCTGGTTGGCCTCGCCAGTCAGCTGACTGATGCCGTTGCTATGGTAATCAAGCACGTGTGTTACTAAAAGCCTCGTTAACATCACCACAGCACATAAACAAACAAACAACGAGTCAAAACAACCTAAGTCAAACCTTTTTCTGATCCTGGATCAGTTTCGGATTTGTTCAGTAACCATGGCGATCAGTTTTATTCCTTTTGCTGCTGCGGCAGTTTCACACCTGTCCTTCTCCATGGCAACGGCAGCTGAGGCTCATGGGTGTTGTAGTGCGCAGAGTTTAGACTTTATTTATAACTTTACGTGTTTCACAGATCAGCAGAGCGTTCAGCTGCGC
>WARS01000043.1:6008476-6028476 GCA_008933995.1 Datnioides undecimradiatus | reverse complement strand
GAAATAAAGTGTGACAGACGCGTTTTTTCTCCTTCCCTTCGCTGCTGGAAATCTGAAAGTAAAAGTCCTCAAACGAGAAGTCGAGTCCGTCACTGTGCATCGAGGCTGGAGCTCGGCGGCGACGCTCTCTGGAGGAAAAACTGCTTCACCAACTTAACTTCACGCAGAAAGAAGTGGTTCACTGCAACCGAGAGAAGGAGCGCCGCCGCAGCTGCACGACGCTGAAGTCAGACTGTGAAGAGTAGCATCTGTGTGCAACAAAGAGATGGAGGCTGGAGGCACGACATGAAGGTAATGAATCAAACAGAAATGACAGAATCTGAAGCTGCAGACCTGCAAACATCAAAGGTGCAGAGAGCTGCATGTGATGCACGGCTGCAGCGGATCGGAAACAACACGATGCATCAAACGCTTCACACGCGCAACATTTCCCGCAACACAACGTCTGCTGATATCTGCAGGACAAAAAGGTGCAAACACAGGGCGGAGGATGCTTCGTGCAGGTTGGTGGAACATGTTTCACTGCAGCGTGTCAGTCGCCTGAACAAACTGCAGATGTTGCAGCAAAAGCACAAAGCGTCCGTTTAGTTCTGGAGCTTTCCATCCTCTCAAGTGATGTTTTCAGAAGCGAATGGAGTTTCCTGATGATTTCAATGTGTTTGTGCTGCAGAACAGACGCTAAGCGGACTCATCTCGTGCTTCCAGGGTCAGGAGTGACCTTTGAACCTCAGATCGTTGGTTAAAGATGCAGCAGCTGGACTGGATTCTTCTTCTGAGAGAAGCCGAAGTTGGCACCAACTGAACCACAGCAGAAGAAGAGGAAGAGGAGTTTCCATCAGCCTTTACTTTTCTTCAAACGGTGCATAAGAGATGCTTCCTGAAACACGGCCATGCTCTGCGTATCAGCGATGCAGAGGAACCGTAAATGGACCCAGAGCAGAGCTGTGAGGTGCACCGCAGACGAGGGTCTATAGTCTCCAGATAACAGCAGATGTCCTGCATCAAAGCCCTGAAGTAAAAGTTGTGCGAGCATCGTTTCAGAGCAGGACAGACTGTTTTTCTAGAAATCAAACATAAATCTCAAACTGCACTTTGTCCTTCTTGTTTTCCGCAGCGTTCTGGGTCTTTGAGTGTCTGCCTGTTGCAGGCTTGGCAGCTGAATGAGTAAATAATAAAGAGCCATCATGTTTTTCCCTGAATTAAAATCAACAGTCTGACCGTCGGCTCCACTCCGACTCATTAAATGACAGAAAAATGATTCAGGGAAACTAAAAAGCATTTCAGTTTAACCTCCCAGTGACAGCAGAGGTGCCCGTCCCTCCCTCCATCCTCCCGCCTTTATTCCTCTCTTCTTCTTCTTCTGGTGGCTAATTTCCCTTTCCTGCCTGCTCTCGTCCACCTGTCTTTCATCTTTTGCTCTTCCATCCTTTTGTTGCTCCTTCTTTTCTCCATCTTTTCTAAAACTTTGTTTCCAGCCGCTCGTCTCCGTCTCCCCTCTCTCTCTCGGCCCTGATGTCCCATCAGTCTTTGTTCTTCCTCTCTGCAGCATCTACAGCCAGCGGGGAGGGAGAGGGACCAGACCTGCTGAGATCAAAGTTTACTCATTCTTTATGTGAGTGTGTGTGTGTGTGTGTGTGTGTGTGTGTTTAAAAAAACAATACAGACGGGCAGAGGGAGGCGGATATTCCAGGTAAAGTTTGGAAAAAGTGCTCGGGCGTCTGTGCTGCAGCAGGGGCGCTGCAACATGTCGCCAAAGGTGAAGAGCTCGGAGAAACACAAACAAACAAAACTTCAGCTCATGAGTAAATAAATAAAACTGGTTATTGAGTCAAATGATGAATGAACGGGATTGGACGGCTACTTAAAGTGCAGATTCGAGCCTGGAGGACTTGAATTGTTTATGCAAGGCCTCGGACCAGCGTGCTCTGATTTCAGCTGTAATTGAAATTTATACAAAGCGGCTCTCGGAGACGAAACCCGGAGCAGAAAAACAGAATAACAGCTGAAGATGTTTGATATTTTCTTTGCTCCTCTGATAAAGTCAGAATTCTACTTTAGGAGCAGAAGCTGATCGCTCTGTTGTTTTAATAACCGGGCGACGTCCTGGAAACACCAGAGAGAAGAGCCGACGCACGACACTGAGCAGGAAATCTGTCCTAACCACGGACGACGATGTGTTAAACACTGGACTGTACACACTTCCTGCAAAATCACGTCGTTTCCATGGTAACCGACCCATTTTAGCTTAGAAGGAAATGAGGATGGAAGGAGGAGAGGAAAGGAAGGAGGAGAGGATGTAAGGATCTGCAGCGAGTGACAGAGAGGAGGAGACTCCAGAGAGGTGACTGTGATTCTCTGCTTCAGGCTACAGGTAACCTCCACACACACACACACACACACACACACACACACACACACACTGTCCCACTTCATGTCTCTGAGCCGCCACGCTGGGGTCAAAGGTCGGCACAGCGCCTGCAGCCAAACCTGCACCAAAGCCTGCAGCTGTGTGTAAACAGATCGATGAGCTGAGGACGCAGCGTCTAATCAGAAGAGTTCAGTCTGACTTCGTCTCATTTATCAAGTTATTGTCTCGTTGTATCAGTGATTAAAGTCAAACTGCAGTTACTCAAGACATCTCTGATTTATTGCTGCCAGCTGCAAACAGCTGCAACGTTAAACTAATATTAAAGGTGTCGCTGTAAACTGTTGAATTTCATGCAGTTAAATTCATTTTCTGCACAAAATGCAGAGCTGCAGCCGAGGATTATGGGTAATTGTTCTGCAAAGATCAACAAATCAGCTCTTTTTGAGGTCTCACATGTCTGATAATGATAAATAAATAAATAAAGTTAAAGTCGGGCTGTTTGAAGACGGAGCCGTCTGTTAACACAGCGATCCACAGTTTGAACAGAGCGAGCTCATAACGAGGCTGCGCCGCGGCGTCTTATCTTCCTGCCTCCTCCTCAGTTCCCTAACTTACAGGTGTGAGAGCGGAGCAGATAAGAGCCTCTAACAGGAAGTGAGATGCTTTGATTTAATGGTCAAACCGGCCGGCGAACAGGATTCGCTACCTTAAAGAGGCATCATGGGAGAAATATGAGCAGCTGTTGTTATCGCGTCAGCTCAGTCAGTCTGAGCCACTCGGCTGCAGAAACCCAGGAGTTCTGTCCATGAAGAGATTTAACGAGTGCGTCAGATGACAGTATTTACCCATAATGCCGTTAGCTAAGTGGAAGCTAGTTAGCCTAGCATGCAAACATTAGCACGTTCCCTTGAGACATACAGAGCAAGTTGTTCAACATCTACTGAGTCATCAGCAGCGAGCAAACACTCACTGTTCATCCTGAAAGTACAGGAGCTAAGTTAGCTTAGCATCAGTTGTCTGATTGGTTCAGCTGCGGTGGTGCCAGGGTGACGTCATGTGACCTCAGCAGGCCGGACGTTACCTTGTGATCTGAATCATGAGGTGACTGGTTGCAGAAACACAGACTCAAACGCTATTGGACCAAAATAATGCTGAACGTGCACCCAGGCCTCCTGACCGAGCGTCCGTCTGTTGCACGAACACACTCGCGCCCTGCATCAGTTGCTAGCTAACTTAAAGCTAACACAGACTTAGAGCTAATAAACAGAAACAGCTCAGTGGTCAAATCTGCAACTGAACCCATAGACAGTCAGTGCTAAGCTAAGCTAATTTAGCCTTGGTTAGCCCTTTCCACTGAGTGTGTGCAACTGTTAGCATGTTAGGCTAACTAGTGTCCACCTTCTGTGTGGCAAACACTAAACGGCATGATGGGAAATGTTGCAAACCGACACACACGTCTCTTGATGGTAGACGCAGAGTTATGATTCACTCCAGGTATCAGGTGAGTTGATGGCTCGTCTCCTAGCAACGTTAGCTGTTAGCTGTCAATCAAGCATCAGATGATGTTTGTTATTGATTTGACTCATGATCAGTAAACACACAGGCGATTACAGATGGAGAGCAGCTCAGTGACAAACTGCAGAGAAGGGACAAAGGGAGAAAGAGGAGGAGGAGGAGGAGGAGCAACAGGGGGAGCAGGAGGAAGAGGAGGAGGAGCAGGAGGAGCAGGAGCAGGGGGAGGAGGAGGAGGAGCAACAGGGGGAGCAGGAGGAAGAGGAGAAGGAGGAGGAGGAGCAACAGGAGGAGCAGGAGGAAGAGGAGGAGGAGCAGGAGGAGCAGGAGGAAGAGGAGGAGGTGCAGGAGGAGCAGGAGGAAGAGGAGGAGGAGCAGGAGGAGCAGCAGGAGCAGGAGGAGCAGGAGTTTGGACGGAGGTGTTGCTGCTGCTGATGAGTCGACTTCTTTCTATCTCCCGTCCTCCTTCATCAGTTCAGACCATCTGTATGGACGATGTTTCTGTGAACGAGTTGGCTGGAGATGAGATGTGTGTGTGTGTGTGTGTGTGTGTGTGTGTTCCTATGTGTGTGTGTGTGTGTGTCAGGAAGGGTTGCCAGATCAATAGGCAGCAGGAGCCCCAGTGACTTATGGGATAGATCAGTGCTACAGAGCTGCTGGTCGTGCTGATAACACACACACGCACGCGCACACACACACACGTGCACACTTTTCTATTTATAGTCTGTTTACACTTAAAGTACTGCAGACCGGTCAGAGGGCACATAAAGACATATATTACCTGTGTGTGTGTGTGCGTGTGTGTGTGTGTTGCAGCTCATTTGGATGCAGAGCCGGTCAACATCTTGTTTAGTGAGAGACCATATGTCTGCTGCACACATTAAAACACACACACACACACCTCATCATGTGATCCTCAGACACGTTGATCTGACGCATGGACAAAAACAAATAAACCTTAAAAAGTAATTAATTACTTTAACACACACGTTTATTTTAGTTGTATCTTTAATATAATTCAATAGTTTAACTTCAGTTATCGACACCTCTTTACTACAAACAGCCCAGTTTTACCATCTTATCCTTAATGATGTTCAGCCAAACGGTGAAACTATAACACACATTAAATTATTAAAATGCAGTTCAAAGAGCGTCGTTTCAGCCCCGAGTGCTGCCTGCAGGTTTTCCCCGCTCGCTGCCTGCTGCACGAGGTCGAGCCGCTGTGAAAGAGACACGTGACCCTCGTTTTCCCTTCCTGAGAAACTCAAATCAGTTACTTCTGCTGCTGCTATAAGACATATTCTGTTATTTTGCCTCCTCTTCCATGTTTTGCTTTTAATTATGTTTTACTGTGCAGCCTGAGAGGCAAAACCAAGGGCAAACAGTCCAGTAAACACTCGCTGCACCTCTTGTTGGGTTTTAATTGAAGGTGAGTACATCGTCACTTTAATCGACTCTGCAAAGGCTGCAATGGGCAGAAAGAGGATTTTGAGAATGGAGCAAAGTAAATCGGACTTTTGTTTTGTTGCTGCCGGTTCGAGCTGTTTGTCGCACGCCTGCGCGTCTCCTGTCAGCTCTGCAACCGTCACCGGCGTGCCGTCCTGTGCAGCACGTTATCGTCTGAGTGCATCGAGCATCAGGGATAAACATATTCTAATAAAGTTCAATTAAATGCATGACAAAGCCGAACAAAGATATATGTGTAAATGTTTAAATTAACTCCCAGAGGGGACGTGTCTAATCTCTGAAACCTCCCTGCGGTTGGTGGATTAGAGACCGGCGCGCTGAGCCGTCGTCGTGTTTATCAGCATCTTTCTCTTCACTTGATGGATTTTAAAGTTAATTCCTGACTTTAGTATCACTTCTGAGGCAGGCTGCTGCGTATCTGTGGCGCCGCTGCGAAAATGAGCTTCTTCACACTTCAACTCGTGCAATTTACATGTATTAATGTATTTAATGATTTAACGCTTTAATAAATGGACTGTGAAGTGTCTGAAAGATCTTCATCAGCGAGGATTCGACTGGAAAACTCTCACCGGAGCGACGGCAGACTCGAGCACCTTCGACTGCTCTGGAAAGTGATGTCAAAGTAAAGAAAACAGTGGAATGGCCCTTTAATCGCTCTCTTCAGGAATCAGTGGAGAACAGGAGACGTTTCGGTGCGAAGCGTCGTATTTACAGGCAGACACAAACAAGACGAGACAAAAAAATAAATAAATAACATTTTTAAAAAAGAGAGAAAAGGAAATAAAACGCTGTCACGGAGCTTCACAGCGTTCTGTCACGTCCACGACAGCAGAGAAGAAGAAGAAGAAAGAGAGGAGGAAATAAAAGGAGGCGGAGGCTGCGGGAATCTTCACCGACCGTCAGTAAACACAAACCTGCCAGTCGCTCCGTCACGGAGACGCTCAGCGGAACTGACAAGAGGCAGCGGGGACGCGAGGCGTTCGAGTGCAGCAGGGAGGACGGGAAATATTAGGACTCACAGGAACAACAGAGACAGAAACAAGAAGGAGGAGAAGAAGAAGTCAAACACTGAGAGAGTTACTGAGTGTCCATGGCGACAGATGTTTAAAACAAGACATCTGGAGGTAGGCGAGTGTGTCAGTGACGCCCTCAGTTCAGACTGACAGGTGAACAAACCATACTCACGTCGGTCTGAATCTGAACTCTGCATCAAAAATGACAGATTTTCAGGTGAATGTGTCTTCAGGATCCGATTTTAGTTTCCAAACTCATCTTCAGCAGTCTGACGGTGACGGCCGCCGCCACTGCAGCAGACGCAGGGAAAACAACCAAAACTCAACTCTCTGTGACCCTCAGAGGTCAGACGGCAGTTTGGGCGTCTGTCCACGCTCCTGTGGTCAAACTGTTGGCCCAGTGAACGCACATCAGCCACCTTTCCCATCCCAGCACACACACACACACACACACACACACACACACACCTCTGAACGGGTGAAGCGATGCAGAAAATGGGATTCAGGTTTGTCCCTCTGTAACCTTCCCTTCGCTCATTTAGATGCGCTAACTTATTCGGACTGAACGCTTTTTACACTCAAATGATGCTGCCACACCTCTCTGTCACACACACTCACACACACACACACACTGAGTTGGGAGAATTTCACGCTCTATATAGGCCATCATTATTGGAAATGAAGAAACACCTCCTCGTTTAAAGATGTGCTTTGTTGCCACATCTCATTTCCACTCGGCCTCAGTGTATTTTATCTTCTGAGATAAGCAGGATAAGGAACGCTCTTATCTGCCGAGCGCTAAGTGGATGAGGAGCCGCACTGTACGCCGCGTACGCGCTGTGTACTCGACTGGGCAAAGTGAACAAATAAGGCTGATACCGGCTAAATCTAATACTGCCCCGGGGCACATTACACCCAGAATGCAATGTGGCAGACGATTCCTTCGGCGGAGGAGATACAACGCACTCTGGGCTCAAATGAAGCGGAAAGTTTGGACCAACAGAGGAGACGGTGAGCGACGGTGCAGACTCATTACAGCGTGCTGTGTGTGTGTGTGTGTGAGAGGCTGCTCCTGATGAAAGCCTGAACAGTGCATCACAGCGACGACCTGACGCCGCCGCCGCCGCCGCCGCCGCCGCCGCCGCCGCCGCCGCCTCGTTACGGCTCCATTTCCGAGCAGAGATTCACGCGTTCACACGGCGACAGTCTCAGGTTTGTTTCACGTGTTCAGACCAAACCTGCCTGATGCTGCACCTCGAGCCTCACCGCTGCACCGCTGCAGAAACACAGTACCTGCTGTGACACCTGACGTGGTCTGAACGTTAATCTGAGGATGATAAGAAACATAAAACAGTCAGAGATGAGACGCAGTTCACTGTTTTTATGTTTTAGTGCCTGAAAATCGCAGTTTTTAACAGTTTATAAGCAGAAGGAAGAGTCACAGTTGCTTTATTTCGAGGGATCGGGCACCGTTACTGCTGTTTTTAGAAACAACTTCTTCATTTTTATGATAAATGCACATATTTCTGACATTAATGACCGTCTCACGCTAAAAGCTGCGATCAGACACCGACAGGAACCAACCTGACGATGAACGTTCACATTAAATTAAGTTTAAAGGTTAAAACCTCAGGTTGTTCGACACCGTCTGCGTTTAAAAGAGCAAACTAACGCACGCCGTCGCCTGACTCTGCACATCTTTTCCTCGCTGTTTAACAGCTGGCCCTCTGGCAGCCATGTTGGAACTCGGCGGCGCTCAGCAGCAGCAGCAGCTGATCGAGCCCCTGAACACGAAGCCGCCGGCGTTCACGGTTAGTTCAGGCTCCGTTTGATCGGTTTGGACGGCTGCTCTGGGAGCGGCTGCGTACCTGCTGCTGCCGTGTCATTTCCTGTATCAGCTCAAACACACACACACACACACACGGTGCTCCTAATAGACCCGTCAGCGCGGTCAACATTACAGCAGGCGGACACAGATTCAAACCAGATGTTCGGATGGAGGACACACACACACACACACACACACACACACGGAGCGAGAGAGAGGGTGCTCGTCTTCCCCGGACGCTCTAATTGGCTGGCGCTAACCATAGCCAGGTCGTTAGAGTCACCTCCACACTCGTTAGATATGGAGATTTACAGGAAGGAGGAAGTGAGGCGGAGGAGGGGGAAGTGTTTTTATGTCTGTGTGTTTTGGTTTCGTTGTGACCTTTGTCTCGGCAGGACGGGCTCCGGAGGACTGCAGGACTCCTGGGTCCTGAGCTCGTTACAGGGAAACCGAACGCGAAGACGAAGAAGCAGAAATAAAAATCACATTAAAACCTTAAAAGAACATCTCCTCTGCCACAGCTGAGCCTGGATCTGCCTCTGCACGTCCAGCACCTGCAGGTCTGAGCTCCCAGCGTTTTGCATCGACGCCCTTTGTCGTTCACACGGAGTTTCTGTGCTCAACAGCACAAATCAACACTCACGGCCTTCACCCACGTCAGCTGTCACCTGATTTATGCTGAATTTAAACCATTAAACTGAACCGAGGATTTAAACTAACCACAGCCTGGCACCCAGTGCATGCTGGGAGAGGACGATTCGACTGCAAACTGAATTAATCGCTTTACGAAATGTTTCTAAATTCATCAATTAAGTAATCGATGATAATGAAGAGTCTGTAATCGCCGGCGGCCGCTGTCCCGCCGCCCGCCTGAACGGAGCCGTGCGCGGAGCGGCGCTTCAGTCGGGAGCCGCGCTGTAATTTGACAACGTGAGTAAATGTGAAGAAAGACACGATGGAGGCTGTTAACAGAAGAAAGCCGGCGCTGTCATGTGAGGGGAAATGATGGGGGCGGGATAATGAAGGGACTTTTATGCAAAGCGGCGGGTGTCACGGCGTAAGGCTCGCGCTCGCTCGTCTCCGTGAAGTTATAATGATGCATGAAGGGCCCCTTCATGTTTATGACATGATTGTGAGTGATTTATTGGCACCCTGTGGTAATTAACATCAGATTATCTTCTCCGGGAAGCTGTGAAGTCTCACGCCGCCGCCACCGCCGCCACCGCCGTGGCTGGAAGTTCACTGCTGGCACTTAACAATACAGACAGGAGCGTCTGGAGGGCTCCATTAGCACCTAGCCATATGTTAAACAGCAGCCGCTTTAGGTGCCGCCGCACCAGCCCTCACCTCCTCCAACCGCCATCGACCATCATTCAACCAGGCGGCGCCATTAAGTTCACAGTTTTTCACTGAAAATCGCCCGCGGAGCCTCGGAGCACGCCGCGAAGACACATCTGTCTGAGCGCGGCGTTTAGCCTCACACTCCATCCCACGACTCAGTCACATCAGCCTTAAACTCATCGCCGGATTAAAGTCACGTTCAAACTCCAGACCAGCAGCTGCTTCGCACTCACGTCTGTTTGTGCATCAAAGTACACAAAGCTCATTAGATCTGCCCCTGGGGCAGCTTTCTGCAGACAGGAAGTTACCCTGGTGATGTCACAGTGATGCCATCAAGGCATTCAAGACTTCAACTAAAGACTTGAACCACTGCATTATGGGAAATAACAGGAGCTGCAGACTATATAAAAACGTGGGCGGAGCCAGTGTGACGTTTGCAGGGCGACTGTGAAGCTCGGTGTGTGGTGGATCTGGACGTCGGCCATCTTGGCAGCAGTGATGTCGCCCTGCTAATCCAATAAAATGGTCAAAGAGGTGTCAGGTGGGCGGCAGTGAGGCGGGGCCGAATGATGCATGGTCGCTGAAACACAGCAGACAGCTGGTGGATAGCTGTCAGTCAAAGAAGCCCCGCCCCTTCATTCTGCATAACTTCAGGTGTTAATCTGATTTAAAGGAGTGAGTTCTATATAAATTCAGCCCGTACAGTCGTCATGAACGGGGAAACTAGCTGCAGAGACCAAACCGTTGTTTGTACCAGGCTGTAAACATGTTTACTGCTGCATTTTAACATGGGGGTCTATGGGGACTGACTCGCTGCTGGAGCCTCTGGTGGACGCTCAGGGAACTGCAGCTCTGACGCTGCAGCTCTGACGCCGCAGCTCTGACGCTGCAGCTGTGACGCTGCAGCTGCAGGGCTCACATGATGGAGTTTGTTGCAGAGGTAGTGCAGGAGCAGTAACTGTGTTATTAGTTGTAATCAGCTGATGTTTGCTGATGTGCAGCACAGTTCACATGTCACTACATGTCGCTGCTCGCGCTCTCTGCACCTAAACACAGGAAACTTGATGAAGTCAAGTTCCCCACCCCCACACCACCACCCCCCCGCCACTCCTGCTGAGACTTCCCAGCATTCATCACGAGCCGTCCAGCTGCGTAGATCATCCTCGGTCGGCAGTCGCCCGGTCCACATTATGCAGGATGTCAGCGGGCGAGCGGGGCGCAAAACCGCCAAACAACATCAGTCAAGAGTCCCGGGGAAGGAAACAAACGGAGGATGGCGAGCGCCTCCGTCCTTCATGCACCCGATTCATGGAAGTTTCCACTTCCCTGTTTGCCTGAAAGGAGCAGTGGGCTGAAGCAGGCCTCTCAATATTTAAGGTGAAGTATAGGAAATGTATAAGGCTGCGGGAGCGCGTTTGATTCATTATTCAGCTCTCGCCTGTTCTCTTGCTCTCGCTCTCGTGCTGCGTGCGGGAGATAACAGCTCGGCTCCATGCTTTAATTCTTTTGCATCGCAGATTAGAAAAGAGAAAAAAACAATCCTGGAGAATATGAGATCCCGTTATTTCTTATTCTCCCACTTCTTCGACTGTAAAAAAAACGACTCCCGCCGACGCCGAGTGAGAGCCGCCGCGCTGCACGTGGTGCACGCCGCCGTCCTGATGTGAAGTCATCCCGCTCCCTCTCCGTTTCCTCGTCCCGCTCTTTCTTTATTTTCTCAACATTTAACAAATGAAAGCGAGGAGGACGGTTAGCGTTTGAGCACGAGAAACAGGCGGGAAGCGGATGAAAGACCCCGGCGCTTTGATAGCAACCGAAATAAAACACAAGACGAAGTGATGATGATGATGGAGTCGCCCTAACCTCCCACTCCTCCTCCCACTCCTCCTCCTCCTCATCATCATCAGTTAGGAAACTCATCAGATGCTCTCTCTCTCTCCTCCTTCCCTCTCTCTCGGCCCAGCGAGCTGCAAAGATGAAATAAAATTAAAAGAAATCTCTCTCACGCTCACAATCCGACGCATAATTGGCTTCCTGGATTCACTTCAACTGCTGAGGGAAATCTCTGACAAAACCTCACATAAACAAATCCAGTTTCCTGTGTTTTCTCTTCCCCTGCAGAAAAGGCCTCATTATATATGGAAATGAGATTCTCCTCCTCCTCCTCCTTCTTCTCCTCTCTCTCTTTAAGGCGTCCCCGCAGCCAAACGCCTTCCTGGCTCCCGCCCATGCAAATGCAGGCCAGGGCCGAGGCTCCGCTTACAAAGGAGATACTATGAGAGAGGGAGAGAGATAAGGAGGGATAGACGCCAGAGAGAGAGAGAGAGGGAGAGAGAGAGAGGGAGAGAGAGAGAGACAGAGAGAGAGAGACAGAGAGAGACAGAGACAGAGAGAGAGAGAGAGAGAGAGACAGAGAGAGAGAGAGACAGAGAGAGAGAGACAGAGAGAGAGGGAGAGGCTGAAGGAAAGAATCGAAATCAAATCACTGTGAAGAGCGAAGTGTGTGTGTGTGTGTGTGAGCGATAAAAGAGACGAGCAGAGACGTTTTGAGTGGCAGGAGAGGGCGAGCGAGGCTGAGCGGTAGCGAGCGAGGTGGACTGTATGTAAACACACACACACACAGATGCATGCATGTGCTGTGTGTGTCTGCAGAGCACGCTGACCTTGTTCCCACCTGCTGTGTGCACGCATCAGATCTGCAGCAGGAAGTGTGTGTGTGTGTGTGTGTGTGTGTGTGTGTGTGTGAATGCACGCAGCCTCACAATGAGACCGACCGTCAGCTACGTGAATCATAATATATATAAATATATAAATAAACACGTGTGATCGTTTCCTGTAGAGTCCACGCTGGAACTTCAGAGTCTGCAGCGTCTGTGTTGTCACGTTTCCTGGATGCAACTAGAAAAATTGGATTTGACCAATGAAAAGTGTGAGAAACACTAAGAGGTAACGTAGCACGCTGCCGCTGGCTAACTAGCTCGCTAGCTAACGAATGAACCTTGGTGCTAACAGCTAATGACTGATCCTGGATGTCATGCTGTGATTGGTCGGTTAAAGAGGAAGAAATCCTGATTTGATATAGAAAGAAAAGTTGATCAGGTGCAGAGAGGGACCGAGGAGTTTCCACGGCAACAACAACCTGACTTCACTTCCTGTGCAGCTGAGCAGGCTCAGAGTTTCTGATTCAGATCCACTTTCCAACTTTTGCCTTCGGCTGCAGTTCAGTTTCCAGATGAGTCTGAGTGAGTGGAGCTCTCTGTGTCTAATACCTGAGGTGCCCTTGAGCAAGGCAGCGCCCTCTGCTGCCCGGTGATGCAGATGTTTCGCAGCGCAGCCTGAGCAGCGGCGAGAGGAGTCGAGCAGCAGCGAACTTTTCTAATTAGCAGCGACACGAGCAACTTGGGCTTTGTTGGCGCCGTCCTCCCCGCCGTGCCGAGCGAAGCGTCCCCGCGGTTCCGCCTGTGAGACGAGGACGCCACGCGGCGGCCCTCAGAGACCCCCGCCGCCGAGCGCAGGAACGAGCGGACACGCAGTCCTCGTTAAGGTTACCGACTCTGCTGGTGACACACGGATGACAAGGACAATTTACCGCATGGCTGCGTCTCCTTGTCTGTGAGCAGACTGAAAACACACACACACCCCAAACACACACACACACACACACACACACACACACACACTGTGCAAATTAAGTTTAATAAGAGAAGATGAAACTTTGTGATCCCTGCGGGGAAATTAGGAGGTCAGAGTGGCAGAAAAGAAGAGGATACACAAAAGAAGAAGAAAATTAAGAACAGAGCAACTGGGAATATCAGAGACTGCTGGGATACTGCGCGCCGCGCTAACACTGTGTGTGTTTCACACCGAGAAGCACACGGATTACGGAAAAAGAGCAAACTCGTGAAAAGGAAATGTGAAACTCCACCTGCTTCTCTTAGTTTAAAGTCCACAAACGCAGCTATTTCCTGTCTGACACCCTCGAGTGTGACGTGACTCTGTCATTGACTCACGAGCAGTTTCCCAGAGTATCTGCGCTGCAGTGTTTGAAAACATCTAATAACCTGCTGCTTATTTCCCTTGTTTAGTCTGTTAAAATGTCACAGTACTGCCTGTCGCTTCCTCCTCGAGTCCGCGGTGACATATTCAAATCGTTTTGTCCGACTTTTGCTGAAAAACACCAAAATCCTCATATTTAGGAGGCTGTCGGCAGCCGGCGCCTGACATTTTTATTGTTTTTACACCGCGACGTGATTAATAGACGATTCAAATAGTCGCTGACTGCCTGTCGGTACACGAGTGAACTAATAAAACTCCAGACCAAACACACACTCATGCACATCGACCTGAGCTTCCTGCAAACACGTGTCAGGGTATCAAACTGGCGTCCATGCAGAAGAGTTCCCACTTACACCTGGAGCGTCTCTGCTCGCTCAGGTGTTCAACAGACACCTGCTCTGGAGTCGACGCTGCGTCACTCACAGTAAGATGAGGATTGGACCACAGACATTAAACACATCACTCTGATGGGAGACTAACCACAGCCTCTTTGCACCCACAGTGTGAAGTGTCTACCTGGAGCTGCACACACCCTGAACGCACTTTGCACCACGCTCCGCGTGTGTTGCAGGTTATGCATCGGTTTGAGCAAAAGAGGCAAAGCAACAGGATTAGCTCTAATTCTGGATGAGGTGGTTGATGAAGACACGAGCGCAACAAGGTCTGCAAACTGTGCAAACTGCAGGTGAGTCATCCTCATCAAAGCGGGCCGAGCCGAAACAGGCGCAGAGCGATGACTGGGGGTTGGTCTGTTCACCGCTGTTTCCTCACGACGTGACCTTCGAGGAGGAACGTCTGAAGCACGGTGAAGCTCTGAGAGACGTGGGTCTGCACACGGAGTTCGCTCCAGCTGCTCAGACGGACGCTCGTTAGTGCTGATTCTGGTTTTCCTGACGCTGTTCAACACGCAGCACAGATCAGCTCAAACAGCTCTTTGTGAACACGGGCGATGCTTTCGTTGCCGCGAGCGATGACGTGTTGGTCTGTGACTGTAAATACAGGCTGACATCCTGCAGCTCTCAGCCCCAAACACACCTGCTAGTTTCAGTTTTACAAAAAGGTGGAAAATGTGTGTTTATCAGGGACTATTTTCAGCGGCGGATTAATCCAGATTAGTGAGTACTTGGAGCAGCTGGATGGTGTTATTAATAAAAAATAAAAAATATGAACTATCAGCAGATTTCACAAATAAAGTGACAGATTTTCATGAGTTTCAATTCATTTCTTTATATTTATTGGCACATTACATTCATTTCATGTTTCTAAGGTCGATGTTATTTGTTATTTTCTGCAAGTGTGAGTCGCTGAGAGGGAAAATAAGTCGGTCGTCTTTCGTTTTCGCTTCATTTAGTTCTGGTTTTCGCCTCTGAGGGTTTACAGGGGGGAACACCCCTTAACACACACACGCACATGCACACGCGCACACTCATGCACACACACCATCCAAACCCTCAGGACTTCAACTCAGCCAGCAGGGGTCAGAGGTCAACAGGAAATGGACAGGAAGTGGACTGTGCTGGTGTCTGACCGCTATAACTGGAGCAGAAGAAGATCTCCCCCCTGGACAGCACTTCCCTGCAACACACACACACACACACACACACACTCACATGTCCCCAAACCCTTTCCTCTCTGAGTTGCACACCACCACACATTGTTGCCACATGCACGCACACACTCATGCACATGTCCCCAAACCTTTCGAAACACACACACACACACACACACACACACACACACACACACTGGAGTGATGTGATGTGATGTGAAAGCAGGCCTGTCTGCGTGCCGTTTGCAGTCCGTCATGGACTTTCTCTCCCTCAGCTTCGCCTCACAGGCTAAACCACCCCTCCCACCCCTCCCCCACCCTAAATAATCTCCACCAATCAAATGCCTCCGATCATTGGAAGCCTAATATACCCAGAAGCAACACACACACGCACGCACACACACACACACACAGGCTATCTTGCAAATGTAAATCACACACTGACAGAAAAAGTTCACACACTTCTTCTTCTCTTACTTTTTTTTGTTTGCGCCTACGCAGCTTATCAGCAACCAGCTGAATGTCCACTGCGTGTGTGTGTGTGTGTGTGTGGAAGTGTGTGTGTGTGAGTGTGTGTGTGTGTGAGTGTGTGAAATGGCCGTGTGTTTACTGTATTGTAGATATGATTCTGCGAGCGTGCGTGTGTTCAGTGTTAAACCGAGCCTGTGTTCAGCATTACAAACATCATAAGTGATGCTTTGCCCTCAAACTGTGTGCGTGTGTGAGAGTGTGTGTGTGAGAATGTGTGTGAGTGTGTGTATATGAGTGTGTGTGAGTGTGTGTGTGTGCTCTGCATTAGAAGCACCGGCAGCACCACTGACCCGTGTTCGCCTTGGTGTGTTTTTATCTCTGCCTGTGTGACCCGAATTGTAAATACAGCATCCTCCGCTAAGCTGTGTGTTTTACTCTGTGTGTATATGTGTGTGCGGGCATGTGTGTGTGTGTGTGTGTGTGTGTGTGTGTGTGCGCGTGTGTGTGCGATGAATTATGAGCAGCAGCCTCAACCTGACCCGATCTGTGTATGGGCTGTATGACTTTGTATCTTGCATATCAATGCCTGAGTTATCTCTACAATACGTGTGTGTGTGTGTTTTTCTGTGTGTGTGTGTGTGAGTGTGTGTGAGAAAGCCATGCCAAGAGGTTAATTGAGGGGAGGGCCTCTAAACCGTTGCCCAGGGAAACGCTCTCCCATCTATCACCTCATTGGCTATTCAGCACCACGCACTGAACAAACAAATACTGGATCTGTGCAGCTCCAGGACGGAGGGAGCAGGGGGGCCCGTGGCGGGTCGCTGTGCCTGCCGTCGGAGGCTCCTGGCTGGGCCGCCAGGGCGGGCAGGGCCCCCTGCTCCCCGACCTGCTGGAGCTCAGACAACAGGCTAATCCTTACAGCACACAGAGGAGCGGCTAATAGGAGAGGATTAACCCGACAAATACACCCACTCCCTCAGCTGCTCCTCCTGCACCTCCTCTCCCTGCGCCGCCCCTTCTCCTCCCCATCAACTCTGCTCTCGCCTCCCTCTCATCTGCTGATCGACTGTTCTCCTCCCTCTCCTCCATTTGCTCCTCCTCCTCTCCACTTCACCCGTCTGCTCTCCTTTCACTCCTCTGCTCCTCCTTCTCACAGACTGCATCCCTGCTCCTTCTGCTGACTCCTCATTTTCTGGAGTACCTCCTTTTCATCCACCTCCTTCATCATTTCCTGCTCCTCCTCGTCTGATCTTCCTGTTCTTCGTCTTCACTCCACTGCTCCTGCCTTTGCTCCTTCCTCCTCCTCCTCCTCCTTTATCTCTTGCACCTCCTCTTCCTTCTGTACTCCCTCTCTTCTCTACTCCTCTTCACCTCCTCTGGTCTTCTACTCCTGCTCCTTCAATTCCACCTGTACTTCTTCCTACTCGTCCGCCTCCTCGTCTTATTCCTCCTCCTCTCTCTCCCCATTCCCCCTCCTTCCTTTACGCCTCCTTGTCTCCTTCATTCACCCTCCTCCTCCTTTAACTCCTCACCCCTGCAGATTCTGTTTACACCACTCTCTCCATCGGTTCCTCCTGACCGCCCTCCTCCTTAACTCCTCCTCTCCTCCCACAGCAAATCTCCTGTTTACACCACTCAGTCATTGACCTCCTCCTCCCTCTCTGCTCCTTCTGTTTACACCACTCTATTCTTAATTGTTCCACCCTCCTTCACCTCCTCCTGTCCCACATCTACCCCTCGTCTTCGTGACTTCCTCCTCTCTTGCCTTCTGCTCCTCCTAACCCCCGACCCTTATCCTCCCTTTGTATGAGGAGAGGATGCTGAGGAAGGAAGGAGGTGATTAGGAATGAGAGGATGAGGAGACCAGATAAGGAGATCAAACAGAGGGAGGCCTCCATCATGCTCCTCCTCCTTCTTCTCCTCCTGCTCGAGTCATTAACTTCAACGCTCCTCCCACCCCTCACCATCAGTCATCCTCCTGCTCCTCCTTCACTCTTTTTGTCTCCTCTCCTTTTCTTGCGCCTCCTCTTTCCTCATTCTCTCTCACCTGTTTCTCTTCTGTTTACTCCTCTCACCTCCTCTCTCTCTTTATCCTAATCACCTCCTCCCTTCACCCCACGTCTCACCTCTTCTCCCGCTCTTCAACCTCCTCCCTTTAATCCCTTCTTCTCCTCCCTCCGTCTCCTTCTCAGACCTCAACCTGAAACTCTGTTGATTTACACCACCCACCATGTTTCTCCTGGCCTCCCTCCTCAACTCCTCCTCCTCTCCTTCCTCCTTCCTCCCATCCATCCTGCTCTTATCTCTCCTCCTCCTCCTCCTCCTCCTTCCATCATTTATTTTTTTCTCTCCAGGTGACCGTCGAGTTGATACAAGGGCTGTAAGTCAGCAGGCTGGAAAGAGCTTTACTGTGTGTGTGTGTGTGTGTGTGTGTGTTAGGGAGTGGATTATCCAGGTTCCAGGATTCGGCGCTTGCCGGCAGCCGAGCGGAAAGCTTTAATGAGAAGTCGCTGTTTACTGAGGACAGAGTGGGACACACACACACACACACACACACACACACATACAGGAACACACAACATGGAGACTTTTATAGACTCACACAGACAAAACACACGCACACACACACAAATGATACACACTCCCACTCATAAACACACACACACACACACTAACCAGTGCAGTAATGGGATTTGGAAGGTTTTCTCTATAAACCAGTCTGTCCTCTGTCTCCTCATTAAGGAGGACAGTCCAGACCTGAACACACACACACACACACACACACACACACACACACACGGCTGGCTCTACAGTGCTGCAGACTTCTGGGCTCACTAATTATTTGGAAGCTCTGTATCTTTGTCTTTTTTTTGTTTGTGTGTCTGTCTGTGTGAGTGTGCCTGCAGGTTTGTATCTGTGTGTGTGTGTGTGTGTGTGTGTGTGTGTGTGTGTGTGTGTGTGTGTGTGTGCGTGCTCTGGCTCGCTGCTAACAGCAACAGTCTGGCTGAGTTTTGGATGAGGGCAGCTGAAGACACTTCGCAGCCCAAACGGCTGTTGATCCAAAAATATCTGGGTGAATTTTCCTCTGATTGTCAGAAATATGATCTGATATCATCTCGTTATTTCAACTTCAATCCAGCTCACATCACCCCGCTCCGTGTGTGTGTGTGTGTGTTGGCATCACAGCGCGGGAACATTATTGCCAAGGCGACGGGATTTACTGTTGTAATAATACAATTAACAAGGACACGAGAGAGAGAGAGAGAGAGAGCTGCAGCTCAACCTGCAGGAGCAGCCGTTTACACCTACACATGTAGTTTACAGTCTGCACTTCAGGGACAGCAGTGCTGGAAAGTAACTAAGTACATTTACTCAAGTATTTAGTTACTGCACCTGCAGGGTCATTGATGTACTTTTCATTTGCAGCCACTTTGTGCATCCACCGCACCACGCGCCGCAGGGAAGTTCTCAGAGGAGGAGGGGACTGTCGCAGCACAAGAGGGTCTGTGATTGGTCGAACACCTGAGCCAATGCCGCACCGGGGGCCGCCATGTTTCTAAATCAGTGTAACATGACAGCAGCTTCTGACTGAGGCCGTCAATGAAATGGAACAATTGGGTCGATGGTGACGTTCAGGCTCGGTGATGTTTGTTGTGCACAGGTGTTGTTACTATAGCAACCGTCAACCAGCTTATGTCACTTTAATGTTTCTGTTGCAATGCAAATTGAAAGACAGGCCTTGGGGGGTGTAGTAGGGGGTAGAGGTTCCACCAAAACCAGAGGAACCGACGATCCGTCCCCATCCTGGGACCCGGACTGGTCCAGATCTGTGTTTTCAGTTAATCAGGTCCAGGTCGCATCGTTCTGCTGCAGCAGGTTAAACACTGCGACAGAGCTGATTAACCAAACACTGACTGATGCCAGCCTAACTTTGTCCTCTCATCCTGCAAACAACCAGCAAAGTGCATCTGTGGACACAAGGTGGCACCGCCAGAGCAGGCGAGCATCTACCTGGACTCAGAAGGTCAGAGCACGCAGGCGTTAGCAAGCTAGCAATGCTACCGTTAGCGGTGGTGGCAAACAGAGGAAGCTATCTCTGATATGATCAGTGCAATGAAGCTCAATATCGTTTTCATCTGTTACCATGGCAACAAGTGAACCTTTACACTGGGTGGATTTAGGTGTTTCTGTGAGTTCTCAGTGAGGACGGTGCAGTATACAAGTCACAGGCGCCACAGAGACGGCGAATAACGTTAGTTGTTTCAGTTTGGGAGGAAGTTCACAGGGTCTTTTCAGGATCAGGCATTAATGTTTAGGCTCGAGAGCTTCTTAATAACCAGATAATCAAATAATACAGTAAAGGAAAAATTCATATTTACGATGTTCAAGATTTAA
>WARS01000043.1:5748476-6003476 GCA_008933995.1 Datnioides undecimradiatus | reverse complement strand
TATGAGCAAAAACAGGACATAAATTGGTTATTATTATCTTAAAATCAACAATTGAGAGATTATGACTGACATATGATCTGTTCAGGATGTTTTTAACAGTGGAGAAATAAACTCTAGTGGAAAAACGATGTATTGAAGACACTGCAAACATATCTTTGGTATTTAAGACATTTCTTTTTTGCTGCTTTTGTACTTCTACACAGAAACTGACACACAGTTACATTGTGAGAAGCTAAAAGTGTTAGCTCTTTTGATTAGGCTAAGCTAGCAGTTTTACACCTGCTTTTTTGTGCTAAGTTAGGGTAAACACGTCCTGGAGCTGTGGTTGTATTGAACACGCAGGGATGAAACTGAAAAGCAAATGTTGGACTGTTCCTTTAACTGTGGCCAACTGTCTTGATCAAGTAGGGAGGAGTGATTGAGTGAGATAATGGGGACCAAAAAGACTTCCTAGACACTTCCTGTCAGTTCCTACCAGAGTTTCTATTGGCCGGTGAGAAGAGGTGGGTCAGCTGATTATCTGCCATTCACCCTGTCCTCCGAACCCTGACTGTCAATCATCAACTACAGGCACCAGGGCTACCAAAAAAAAAAGAAAACAAATTGTCACAAAAGAGTCTGATTTGTCCGTAAAATATGACCCTGGGAAAACAAAGAGGAACTACAGTTCTCACACTGCAAAAACAGCTGGAGAAAGAGCAACAAGAGCAAAAACCCATGAAAGGTGGAGAGCCGATAATCCACTGTGATTGGAGTCCGCTTAGGCTTCGGTTAAGTCCACACAGAGAAAAGCGCAGCGTCGACAAAAAAAGTACAAATCCACTGCCCAAAAAAATTTGCCTACCAAGGGTGTGGAGCGAGGGGAAGAAAAAAGACCCCAGGAGAGTCAAACACAATTAATTCCTTCTTATTCAGGATCATTTCTCCAGCAAAAAAGTGTTTTCTTTCATTTCTTTTTTTGAGATTCGAACCTCCTCGACAAAAGCTTGTACGAAGAATGTGCAACAAAAAACAGTTCACGACCACAGGCAAAACCAAAAAATCCTCCGAACTGGATCAGAGACGAAAAACAAAAAGCTTGAGGACTTAATCTGGTTTCTTTTTGTAAATTGATGCTCTTTGTGTCTTTAGTTTTGTCTTAAGGCAGTCTTTTTTGTCCGGCCCCCCTCTCCGGCTCGGTGCTCGACGACGCTCCACCTACAAGAGGATAGATACGAACGTCTTACACCTCAGGTAACGCAACGCAGAAAACACATTCCATGCAAAATGTCTCATCAATGGGGAAAAAAATGTAAAAAAACAAAACAAAAAACTGGATTAATTAAAAGCTGTTTGAAGAAAAAAAAGATTTAAAAAAGAAGCTGATTTTAAAAAATGCAGGAGCGGTTTGCAGAGCCACAATAACGCAAAATGATTCTCAGATCAGATTAAAAAAAAATTAAAAACAATTAAACTGCGTATGAACACACAGTTAATGCAGTATTCATGAAATAATCTACTTTTACTTGGTAAATACAAGAAAAGATGCTGGAAAATATGAAAATGATCAAACTAGATGCAAAAAAACCCACAACTTATAAAACACAAACTCTGAAACAGATTGTTTGGAAATCATTTCTCAGAGCGTGAGCTCATGGAAAAGGCACAGCCTGCTTTAGAAACGACCAAACTTTAATGTAATCCCACGCGACTAACGAAGTAATACATCTTAGTAGCATGTTCCCAATAGTTTTGTATTTTGTATACGATTTTATGTAAAAATGTCACATTTCAGCAAATAGAAAATGTGCCATTCAGTGTTTGCAGTAAGCAAACAGTTCAAATGAGCAGCAGACACAGTTTGTTTGAAATTAGCTAACTGTTCTTTTTATAGCATCTGAAACAATGTGGTTAACATAAACTATTCAAAATAGCAGCTAACAAAAGTGAGTCTGGTTTAGCTAATAGTACATCCAGCAAATAAAAAGGTTCCATCTAGGTTTGCAAACAGTTCAAATGAGCAGCTAACACAGTGTAGTTAAGATTAGCATGCCCTTTCAAGTAGCCTAACCGTTCAGGTTAGCAGCTAAGATTTAATTTTTTATTAAAATGTAACATTTAATTAAATGGTTTAATTCAAGTTAGCTAAAGGTTCAAATGAGCAAATAAGTCGGTTTGCTTCAGGTCATCTAACTGTCCCTTTTGTAATATCTTAAACTATGTGGTTAAAGTTCAGTTTAGCAGCTGACATACAAGGGTTTGGGTAAGCTAACGAGACAGTTTAGCAACTAAAAGGTTCCTCTCAAGTTAGCTAACATTTTAAATGAGCAGCTAACACAATGTAATGAGCAACTAAATCAGTTTGAATCAGGTTAGCCCACTGTCCTTTTTGTAGCATCTCAAACAGTGTGGTTAAAGTAGGCTAACTGTTGAGTTTAGCAGCTAACATAAATGTGTTTGGGTTAGCTAACGGCACATTTCAGCAATTTAAAGGGTTTATTAAGGTTAGCTAACAGTTCAAACAAGCAGCTAACACAGTATAGTTAAGATTAGCTAACAGTTATTTTCATAGCATTTGAAAAAGTTTGATTCAAGTAGGCTAACTGCACAGGTTAGCAGCTAATATAGGTGAGTTTGGGTTATCTAACAGCACACAGTTGCAATTAAAAAGGTTTCATTTACGTCAGCCAGTGGTTAATAAGCAGCAAAATCAGTTTGTTTGAGGCTAGCTAACTGTCCTCTTACTAGCATTGGGAACATGATGGTTCAAGTAAGCTAACTATTATGTATTTAAATTATTTCAGTAACTTTAAAAAGCTGGCTAAAGCTAGTGGATCTAATGAACAACTAAAACAGTTTGACTGAATACTAAATTCAGATGTGTTAAACTTTCTTGTCATGACAAAACCTCATCAGATGTAAACATACCCAAATCATCAACCAATGGTGTTCACAACACAACCTCATGTTAATACACTGGAGAGGAATCAAAATCATTTCAGGCAACTGTGGCTGACATGACAGATCTCACACTTGTTAGTGGAGGTGGGACAGAAACAGGTCCTGTGGTGTCTGCGAGCTGGCTCAGACCGCCGCTGGTAGCTGGCCATGTGGGCAAACTGGGCTAATGTGTGATGTGACTGCAGCCAACAATATGACAGCACCAGTACCAGTACTCCATCTCAGCTACCAAGACCCACTCTACTCCAAATACCCCTGATACTCTGTCACTACTACATTTAACTACAGGTACTTCTTATAAAGATAATACTTATATTAATAATTAATAACATGCCTGCACTTCATTATGTAAACCCAATCCATTTTCATGGTAATTATCCTATTGATTATATTTTGAATTTAAGGTTTGTTTTTAGAGTTTAGTCTGTGTGTAAAAGTGTGTGTGTGAGTGTGTGTGAGAGAGAGTGTGTGTGAGTAAGCATTATGAATCACGTTGTACAGCGGGCCTGGGGATATGTGAACACGCACATACGCTGTAACTGCAGTGTGTCATGACCTTGCATTAGTTCAGGCATGTGTTTGTGTGAGGTCGCATTTTAACTCCACTAAAGAGGAACACACACACACACACACACACACACAAAGTGTCAGAGTTCCTGCTGCAGTTTTCAGGGATTATGTCCTCATCTAATCCGTACTTTCCTTCTTTTCTTCATTCCTCATGCCTTTCCTACTTCCTTCCCTTCTTTTGCACCTTGTAGTGTACATTCCTACCTTCTTAACATCGTCCTTCCTTCTATCCTCCCTTCTTGGCTCCCTTACCTTCCTTGTTTTCCTCCTTCTCTTTCTTTCTTCACTCTCGTCGTTTCTCCTTTGTCATTCTCCTCTTTACATCCCTTCTCTCCTGTCTCCTTTCCTTTTTTCCTCCTCTTTAATTTTGCCTTCCTCCCTCAGCCTCCCTCCCTCCTCCTCCTCCTCCTCCACCTCCCTCCCATCGCGGCAGCATCTGTTCATAATGAAACACACAGTTGGACGTCGTCCTCGTTTAGCGCCTCCTCCACGCTACCTGCTCCAGAGGTTACCTCCCGCCGGGCGCGTTTGTTAGACATCATCAGCACCTCCCCGCGACCTTCCCTCCCTCCTCCTCCCCCCCGCCACCCCCTCCTCCTCCAGATGTCATTGATCTGGGAAGTGGGTCACAACAGCGCTGAATCAAAGCCAGGTTACACAAGGCTCCGAGGCAGATAGTGTATGTAATTTTAGCGTGGGTTAATATTTAGAGGGGAGAAAAAGAAATGTGACGGCTGATGTTTGGTGCACTTGCAGGTTTTGATCGTCTATAGCCTGCAGACCTGACAGATGCTGAAGGTGCAGATGGTGAAGATCTTGGCCTAAACGTCTCATGGATCTGTAAATAGGGCTGCAATTTGCAATACATTTGGAATATTCTCTAAAAAACTATTTCTAATGCATCGCAAATTTAATAATATGCACTTGTAATGCTAATATGTTATTAATATAAGATCTTGTAATTTGTAATGCAGTTTAAAATACAGATTTTTAAAGCAGCTTTAATCACTTTTGCAACATAAATGTAAAAAAATCTAAAAAATAAAACAGCATTACATTTATTACAATGCAAATTTAAGTTTTTATTTGTCAATATCCTCAAGTAAGCAAATATACCGCATATGTGCAGCAGAACTTTAAGTGAAATGTGTCTAAATTGATGCATAATACATGTACAATAATCCAATTTGATGCACCAGTGAAGTCATAAAAAAGTTTTGGTTTGAATATCTGACTAAACATCGCTTGAACAGTTGGACAAAGCTGAATCACAAAGCTGTATAGGAGATTTAATACTGTCAGATTAATTAACAACACAACTGCTTATGGGTAAATTTAATATAAAAAAAAGAAAAATCAAGGTTCAGGAGATTAAATATATTCATAAAAACTGAAGCTGAGCTTGAAGGTTCGTTCTCCATCTCAGGAACACATCTGTGTGAAAATAACCTAAACTCAAACTACCATTTGCTGAAGAAGGCCATGAAAGGTGGTGGAAATTCTGCTCAATTACAACATTTTTCTGCTTTTTTTATCTATCTGTGTCTGAAGGGGTGGTTAAGATCACGGTTGCAGTTGGTGCTGATGGAGCTTAACAAGGTTAGAGAAGCAGCCTTGTAACAAGAGGGTCACAGCTTCAAACCCTTGGCTGGTGAGCAGGGAAAGAGCTGCAAACATCAGATCATACTGATGGTTGTTCTGGGTGCTGCAAACACACACACACACACACACACACACACACATGCACACACGCACACCTCCACCAGCACTGTCTCCTTACGCCGCCCTTTACACTTCCTTTGGTTGGAAGTTGTGCTCGGTGTCCAATCACACAGCTAAAGAGGAGTCATGGGAAAATAACCCCACTGTAAAATAAGACGACACATGCAACCAGTAAACAAACAGAAGAGCACATGAAGAGACTGCCACTTAAAAGACTGCTTCCTGTGTTAGCAATGAATGTCAGCATTGGGCGTAAATCTTTGACTGCAGAATGATTCGATCTATGAACACTTGCTGGTCCAGTACGTCTTTCTGTACAGACCACAGGTCATGGTACAGCTCGCTGAGTCCGAGCAGCCTGATAAATTCACTCCTGTACTGAAATTTTAATTCTGTGTGTGTAAAAGAAAAGAAGTAATGCTGCACCTGGGTCAAGACAGTCGGCCTTGCTGGGTTCTGCAGATAAACTTGATCAAAGTGTGAGGACAAACAGGCTGCACTCATAGATGGAGGTTAAACAACACAAAGTCGATTTGTGAGTCCGGTGGTGAAAAGAGCAGCTTAAAAACAACATCCAAAGTATTTAAACATCAGCTTTCGTCTGAGGACAAAGCTTCACAGAGATGGCTTGTTCAGACCTCAAACCTTCAACCTTTTACTAAAAAGCAAGATTTTGTTTTTACTCCTTGACTGTGGGTTGTTAACCAGAAGGACAAAAGGCCGTCCATTGGAGGACTGAATGAAACAGAGAGATCGCCGCCATGACTCAGAGAAATTGAACAGCAGAAAGTTCAAAGCTCAGATGAATATTATAAATGCACCAGTTGTTTGGCCTTCTCACAATTGATGAGAAATGAGTTTCTTATCACAGACACACACATCTCCAGAAAAACAGCCACATTTCTCCTTTTCTCTTTACTCTGCAAAAGATATTGAACAATATCTAAATACTATCCAACACCGCTCTAATAAACCCTGTGAAAATGATAAATATGTGTTCCTCCTTCAAGGGCGACTTACAATTATACTTTGTACCCTGAGCTGCTTTGTATGCGGTCGGCGCAGACTGGTGTTTGTTGTGCTTTTTCTTTGTTTTCCTTTTCTTTTAAAGATTAAGACAAAGTTTCTGACTCCCAGCAGAGGAGGTCAGAGGTCAGCGTGGTGCTGGAGCCGGCAGGGGTTCAACACCAAGCTCCCGGACACCAAGACAAGAACTGGTGATGGCTGACAGAAACATTTACTCCACAGGGGGCTGAAGCCAAATTTATGCGTCTCTCTTCAGGTTTTCCACTCCTTTAAAACCCAAAATGGTCTCAGACTTTAACGACAGAATAGGTTGATGGTCAACGACTCCGAAAATGACATATATGACCGCTGGAGAGTGCTACAGCAGGTGTACGTGACAAGCATGTGGGTAATGTTGTGAAATGGTCTAAGACTGATTCGGTTTAGCAACGGTTCATGATTTATGATGATGTATATGTAAAGTTACATACATAAGATACATAGATGTGTGTAATGTGTGTAAATGTGTAAGCATGTCCTTTAAGGCAAAGCATATGTCTAATTTAAAATAAGCCAAAATTGATTTCTGGTTTCACATGAACAGACGTTTCCTTGGTAAAAGTGTTTGCTTCACCCACCCACCCCAGGGCCCTCTCTAAACATAAATATGCATTGTAATAAGCTCTTTGCACAATATATTTATATAAAATGAATGTAAACAATTGGCATTAACATCAAAATGTAGATTTGTCTGCTCAGTGTGGAAATGAAACAACAAACTCCAGAGTCACGGTGCAGCTGCTTGCTTTTACCAGAGCTTTGGATGACATGTATGGGCTCAGCAGCTTTAGATGAATGTGCTCAGAGCAGCTTTGGGACTTTGTGTCCATGTTGGCATTAAGAAGTAACTGGACATTTTTAGAATCACACTTATTTCCTTTCTTTCTGATAGTTAGATGAGAAGACTGAAACCACTTTTATATCAGTCCAGTAAATATAAAGGCCACAGCCAGGAGCCGTTTGGCTTAGCTTAGCACAAAAACTGCACACAGAGGGAAACGTCTGGCTCTGTCCATCAGTCACAAAATCTAACAAAACAGCAAAAATCTGTCAAAACTACAAAAAAAATGATTGGACCCATTGCCTTCTGAGGTTTATCCCCAGGTTTAACATATTAAACAAGATATAAAGTGTTAATCAAGCAGCTGTGTGGGTGCTGATAGGTGGATTTTCCACGGACGTTTATTTCTACCCTTGGAAATACCAGTTTGACAAAACAATCAAAAGCAACTCTGGAGTCAACAAAACAACTTGTCCTCGACAGAGAGGCATAAATCCACCTCGAGGCTTTGTCCTGGTCTAACCCTTTAAATCTAATATCAGTGTGAAACTGTTCTTGGTTTGGAGAAGCCTCCAATCAGAGAAGTACAAGTTGTTGTGGTAGAGAAACTCTCTGTTTGCCACAGATTAAAATGCCACTTGTGACCTTTAAACATCTTCAAAAAGCCAACAGAGGAGCAGAAATCACATGTGAGGGAAGTAAAGGACAGAATTCAAAGACATGTCAACAGGGACAGACACATCGACTGTAGCAGGAGCTGAACCTGAAACCCTCCAGGATGACAGGACACATGTCAAAGTCTGCTGTCAGAAACTGTCGTCTGGAAGAAATGGAAAAAAATAAAATACTGCCAGTCAAAAAAAATCCAGTTTTCTCAGAGTTCAGGAGCTGACGTGGAGCAGAAATGTGCTTTGATGGAGAAAAATGCAACCCTCCTGCGACGCATGTAAAGTGGAGAAACTTTACCAGCTGACATCCCACCAGCCATTACGGTTTGATCAACTGATTTAGCGCTCGGTCGCATTCAGAATTAGGAATGTGGAGGCATCGGGGGAATGGAGGGCTTAATTAAAGCCAACACTGACAAGAAAAACACAAATAACTTGCAATACTGAGCTAAAACTGAATAAAAAGATGAGTTTTTTTATGCCAAAACTTGTTCAGTGTAACAGAGTGTGTTAAAACTGTCTGGCATAATTAAGACATACAGTAGGGTGTCATCTGCATAGAGGGAGAAACGAAATGCATTATAGTGACAATACAATGACTGATTCTTGTTCAACAACAAGCTTTATCCTCTCTGAAATAAAGGTTTATATCTGTTGGGATCCTGTTCATAATGTTGCCAGACACTTACAATAAAGATCAGCACACAAATAAACAGTTTTAGTGGAAATTGTGCCTCCATCATTCATTTGCTCACTAAAACATAGGAAAATAGGATCCAGATTGAAAAAAAGGTTTTCCTTTAAAGGTGAAGTGCTGCTGTGGCATTAATTACATTAACTACTAATTAATATGGTTGTCATCATCATAAGAATGGAGAAACTGTGGATGTTATTCCGATGTTTAAGCCGGTTCATAACAAAAATCTCAGTGGAGACGATTGTGCCTTTAAAAAGCAAACGACTCATACTGAGCCCCTCTGAGTTTTCACACTCTGTCTTGCACTGTGCCTGAAGCCTTTCTCAGGACTTCAGATGGAGAGGGAACTGACATAAAGACCCCTTTTAACACAAGCTCAACACAGGCTGAGGAGCTCTGCATCAGCCTACAGATTCTCCAGACAGTGAGTCTCCAGCAGCACACAATGGAGAATATAAAAAGGCGACGAGGCCTCTGTGGCATTTCTACCTGCATGAAAGTGTCGTCTGGCTGCATAAAGGAGAAATTTCAGCGCTAAGTAAAGTGGCACTATGGCTCGACACCCCTCCCTGTCTGTCAGGACTGTGATAATGTAATGGTCGCTGTCCAGCAGTGTGCTCTATTCACAGCTCAAGGCTTCCTTTTCACGCTGTCCACAATAGAATAAACACAGTGCCGCATGTGGGGTCTGCTGCCTGTTTGGGTGCATTGTCCTCTTTAAACTGTCCCTTTGTCCGACGCTGGATGTACTGCACTGCTGGGCTTGTCTGGAGGTCTAGCAAGTGGTTAAATGTGTAAGAACTTCTGAGTCTTCTCTTTCAGGTAGCCGGAGGGCTACGAACAACAACCGGCAAAGACTGACACCTTCAAAACTTTGCAGCACGTTTGAGTTTCAGAAAAGTGAAAAATCAAATGCAAAAGACCAAAACACTGAGCTGACAGTCGTGATGAATGCAGCAAGTTCTCAGAGCAAAGTGACAAAATATGTTGTCATTTCCCTTCAAAACAACCCACAGCAGCAGATTCAGGAAGAGTTTGAATGTTTTAAATCAGTTAATCCAGATTAAAGACAAACATGTTCTTCAGGATGTATTTTGTCTTCTATTTACAGTTTATACTAATGATATTTGTGTATTTCAATGCATTTTAGTTACATGGTGGTCTCATTACTTAGTACCCAACCTTTCCCAGTCTGATGAACTCAGCTATGTCTTCATCAACAGCATTTATGATCCATTTCTGCGCCTAAATATCTGCAAACTGAATGTTTTTAATCATCAATCCAATAAAAACTATGGCTTTAACAACATCAGCTGAGCCAGTTTGGTCAAGTTTGCATCTGTACGGGAAAAACTCATTTATTCATTAAATATATTGTTTAAATTCAACAACTCATTATTTATTTAATTAATTAATTATTCATCACTTTCAGCTAACTGTCTCATCTCCTCGGCTCTACTGCTAACTGCTTTTGGTGCACTCTTATTGGCCGTTACCTTAAAACATCTGAATTAATTGTTAAAGCTGATCCCATGTGACGTAGTTTTTCATTTAAACTAAATCGTAGTTTCTTTAAATCATATCAGTTGAGCTGCTCGGCACTCTGTCCATGCATATCCCTGCAACAGCAGAGGTAGTTGGGAATGTACCTGTACAGGTGAGTCTAAGCTGTGTTGCTGTATGTGTGGGATCATTGTCAGATTGTTTATTTGGACCATGTTTCCTTATTTCCACCCCTGACTGTCAGATGTGGGCCACTAATCTGAGCTTCCTGAGCTCGGCCCGGCTGACTCATCTGATTTCTGCTGTCTTCCTGCATCAAGCCCGTCTTGATATCATCCATGCAGTCCTGCCTGTCATGCTTCTTGATCAGTTAGCATTAGCTTATTGCCTTGCATTAGATAACATTGTCAGTAGTCAGCTGTATTGCTGTCTTTATTAGGTTCTGGCATGCTTGTTGTGCTGTTTTACGCCGCTCATCCTTTGAATTTACGTCAGGGGTTTTTTTTATGTGCTGCTGTTAAACAGATTTACTGTGGAAGAGGCTGAGGAGAGCGTCTCAAATGTGACAGCCGAGAAAAAAAACAGCTCAGACTGACGGGGAGACTCCATTTTGCAGAATTAAATCAGTTAAATGGCTGTGGGAGAGCGGGGAGAGACGCTGGATGTGTCCGCCGGGCTGAAGAGCTCTCAGGAAAACGCCTCAGCGTCTCCTGCCAAGGCTGAATCTTTTTTCTTTCTCTTTGCTTTATTGGTGAAGCTCTGACCCGTCGCTCTCTCCTTCTCATTTTTCAAAGTCGATTTTCTCTCTTAAGTGTTCTGCTCTCTCTCGGTTCTCGGCTTTTTCTTCTCCTATGCCTCATTTTTATTTTTTTATTTATTTTTTATTTTGGTCAAATCACTTTCAGCTCTTCAGCTCCCACTTTGACTTTCATCTCCTGTTTCTCAATCACTCTATCGCAGACAGACAGACACATGACCAAGATATGAGGCTGGCTCCAGATCGCACAGTTTAAAGGCAGAGGACTCATTACTTGAGCCTTTCAGATGAGTTTTAACAGTGTGAAGTCACATTTATCTCATTTCACCTCCTTATTGTGACCCCCACGGGGAGGGAGAGGTCGTTATAACACATCCCTGCTGCGTGTTCGCCGAAATCAGGCGCAGTCATGTGACTGAGGAGAGCTCCGCTACGCGGGGGTTACGGATGCACTCCTCCTGCACTGTCATCAGAAAAACAACTCATCGACCAATCAGGAAACATGATCATGATCATCATGATCATGATCATCAGGACTTCTGTCAAACTGCTAATCAGACCCAAGTATTGCAGTACTTGTTGTAGTGGTGGTAGTACTGTCAGCAACAGTAGTAGTTCCAGTGGTGGTATTAGTGTCAGTATCAGTTGTAGTAGTAGTACCAATAGTAGTAGTTGTATCATAATGGTAACAGCTCCACCATCTGTAGTAGTATCAGAACCAGACGTAGCAGCAGTTGTATCATTGTAGCATTGGCAGTAGTGATAGTAGTATCAGTTGTATCAGTCGTAGTATCAGTCGTATCGGTCGTAGTATCAGTAGTATCAGTAGTATCAGTCGTAGTAGTATCAGTCGTAGTATCAGTAGTATCAGTCGTAGTATCAGTCATAGTATCCAGCGCCCTGCTGCAGCTCTTCTCATTCATCTGCAGCCTTCATGTCAAATTAGCAGGAACAGGAAACAGGAAGTTCTTTGTACCGCTTCCTCTCATGTGTGACCAGTACAATACCCCCCTGATACACAGCATCACACACACAGCATCACACACACACAGCATCACACACACACAGCATCACTCACACACACAGCATCACTCACACACACAGCATCACTCACACACACAGCATCACTCACACACACAGCTACTCATTTACTGCCTGTTGACGGCCGCTGAAGCTGAGCTGCAGAGCGAAGTGCAGTCAGACAATGAGCCGAGCCGTGCGGCACGTCGCGACCTCACCAACGCCATTCACAGGCAGACAACAGGGTCTGGAGGCGGGGCTGGAGCTGACCCGGCAGCGGCGGCGGCGGTTCAGCTCGTACATCTCTTTGTTTGCCTTTCCTCTCCGATTCACACACACACACACACACACCGCCGCCCCTCTCTCCGTCTGATCTCCTCCAGCTTTTTGAGTTCAACCGTCTCGCGCTCCGGTTTGAAAGGAGAGAGAGGAAATAAGAAAAAAGCCTTTTCATGACTAAAAGAAAAAAATATCAAATATATAAAACTTTTGGAGGTCTGCCTTGGCGGAGGTCACCATGCCAACCTCTGCCAGCCCAATCCTTTTAACGAGAACGCCTCCTCTTCAGCTCCTCTGTTATCTAAAGAGTGTAGGCCAGAGGAGACCCTGCTGTGTGTGTGTGTGTGTGTGTGTGTGTGTGTTCGTAGGTTAGTGTGATGACTCATGCTTCACACTGAACTCTTATGAATCCAAGAGAAGCAGTGATTGACTCAGAGCATAATGGCTCCTGTCTTATTGATTAAGGCAGAGTTCGTGCAGCAGAAGGAGACGACACGTTAAAGCAGATTGTGTTTCCAACGGCGGACGCACAAACGTGTGCGCTTCAACAAAAATGCACACATGCAACAGAAAAACCCTACAAAGTTGGAACAGAGCAGCTTTTACATGTTTTACCCCTTTAGCTCCCTCACCTTCAGCTTTTATTACATGTATGTACCCATGATTCTGCAAAGTAATGATGATAATCATATAAAAGTCCGCTTTTACGCAGATGATACTGTAATTTCCACGTTACGAACATGCAGCTGTGTGCGTCTTAAATGTTGGTAAATGTTTTGATTCGTATGTGAGGCTTTACCCCAGGCTGAGGACAGACAACGTCACAATAAATTCAAATCTTATGTATTTATTGTAGAAAACGTCTCAGCTTTGATGTTTTACTGCACATTTCTTATCTGAAATCACCAAAGTTGTGTTTTAAAAATGTGTTTTAAGCGTGAGGACACTGTGAGGCACTGGCAGCAATTGTTTCATTCATATTCATATTAAGAATATATGTTCATGTATTTTAAATACTGAATCCACTCCAAATCGAATTTTTATCTGATGTCCACTGAATTTTATTTAACATTAACAACAATAATAACATTTTACACTTATAACTTATAAGATCTCAATTTCTGTGTCATCCAGTTTAAAGCTCCTTCTGTGTTTTTGACAAACAGACACATAGAACACTTTGCAGCCCCCTAAAAGTTGCATTAAACATAAGACTGCATTCTTAAAACAACAACACGTCGCAAATTAAATGCAAATAAACTCGACATGTGTGACGGGACGCCTGGCTCGATGTTTAAAAAGGAAGAAAAGTGGAAAATGTAAAGAAATCCTGGTGCAGAGAGCGTGTCCCTGATCTTAATCTGTGTGTGTGTGTGTGCGCGGCCATGTTTTATGCTTTAATGAGCTCTGTATGGACATTAACATGAGACTCTGAGCGCAGAACGGAGCGTCCAAACAAACTCAGCAGTCGGTCGAGTGAGCCCACAATTAGGTCAGCCACAGAGGAGAAAATAGCTGCTGCTGTATCGCTGCTGAATTCGTTTCAATTCCAGATAGAGTTGAGCCACTTTACACACACACACACACACACACACACACACACAAAGAAAGATGCAGCAAACAGCATAACAGAATAATACGGCGGCTTCAGATGCTCTAATGACAGTGATGAATAGCGAAGGTTGCAGACGCAGCCGACGAGGAAAAAGCACTTTTCTTTCTTTCTTCTCTGGATAGATTTCCACTGAGAGGACACACACACACAGACACACACACACACACACACACACACACACACACACACACACTCTCACACACAACTATGGCCAACAAATTGGACCACAACTCAGATTTAAACACACGAGGCCAGATTAAATACAGAACCAGTCTGTGATCCGACGCTAATGAGAGGTCAGCTGACTAATCAATCTGTCGTTATGGCAACCTGTGATCTCCGCGTGTTCTCCCGGCAGGAGGATCTGATTGGTTCTGATGAAGACAAATCAACTCAGACCGGACCAATCGCTGCCAGAACAAACTGCAAATAGGAAATTGACTTCCTGTCAGAAGGGTGAGATATCAGAGGAAACGACCCCACGCACACACACACGCACACACACACACCTAGTCTGTACACACACACTCACACAACAGCAGATGTACTCTCTAGAAAACGCAGACATGAATCTGAACATGTACATGCCAGCACACACAGATAGATATATATCTGTTCTCACACACACACACACACACACACACACACACACACACACACACTCACCTGATGTTCTCAGGTGAGTCATGACTTCCTTTCCTCGAGGAATGTCACTGCATAGACACACACACACGCAAAACAGATAAAACACACACACACACACAAACACACATAAAACACACACACGTGAGGCTGGCAGCTGTAAATTAGAGCCGTTGTTCCTGAACACGGAGCAGCACTTCCTCCGTTTGACGACTAAATGCAGGAACAACCTCAAAGAGTCGTTTCTGAGCAGGCCACGTTCAAGGCCGCGGTCACCGGATCTCTGCACAGTCGACCCACACGCCAAGCTTCAGCACACGAAGAGAAGGTTGCAGCTGCAGAAACACAGTGACTGCAGTCTGCAGATCTGCACGAGCGCAGGACGGACATCTCGCAGGTCATTCTCACTGTTCCTGTCCTGCAGGAGTCTGTTATGTTTGATCGATATAATTCCTGCAGCTGTGCGGTTGTTAGAGAGCAGCAGCATGTGCTGGAGACGCAGCTGCGCACACGCTCGCTCAGGTGAAGACGATCTGACGCTGGTATCATCCATATTTTCAGTCGCAGGTGATGTAAGAAACTGAAACCCGCTGTGTTCCTGTGTGACGCCTGTCAATCAGACTGGAGCTCAGACCTCACACCAGCTGATTACAGAGAGGAGGAGTCACATCTGGCAGCACAGCTGTGGGCGAACGACACAAACTTTCCTCTCTCTCTCTGTGGCTGATGTCAGAGAGGCTCGACTGCAGCTAACGAGCTTAACGAGCTGCATCTATGAACGACCAATTAACAGTGTGGACAGAGACACAGAAGGGATAGGATGACTGAGGAGAGAGAGGAGAGTGGTTAAAGCGAGGGGAGGAGGGAAGGAAAGGACAGAGGAGGCGAGTGAAGGAAAGGAGAGAAGGTTGTTGAGTTGTGACTTTGTCGTCCTCTGGGGGAGGAAACATTGTTCTGCTGCAGGGGAGGTGACCATGACATCAGGGACAGACGCTGAGTGTGTGTGTGTGTCAGTATATGTTCATTTGTGTATGTCATAGCGTGTGTGTGTGTGTGTGTGTGTGTGTGTGTGTTGCCCCTGGCTCTGTCCTTGTCTCCCACAGTGACCTCTGACCTCTGACCTCTGGTCCTCAGTGATGCTGCAGCCTGCCAGCAGCATGACGGATGTTCCCGCTGCCACGACCAACACACAGACCATGCTCTGTGTGTGTGTGTGTGTGTGTGTGTGTGTGTGTGTGAACTTGTGTTTAATGCTATACAGTAGATGTGCAGTATGTGCAGCCACCAGTTATGATGTTATATATATAGATTTGTATCCTCTGCGGATTCGAGCAGCGACAAAAAACCTAAAAACTTTCTGTTGAAACAACAAAGTCACACCCGGCTCCTCCGTCCTGTCTCCGCCCTGTTGAGGTGGAGGAGGAGGTGGAGGAGGAGGAGGAGGAGGTGCGCCGTCGTTTTTATACAAAACTTTATATAAAAAACTGAAATCATCAACTTTGAATAATTTCATCCTGCAGTTTGATTAATTAATTAAAAATCAGTTAATTGCAGCTTTAATCCACTTCCTGTTGCACTTAAATGCACTCAGCAGCAGGCAGATGGAGATGGCGCCTTCCTTTGATCAGTCAGGTGTTCTGATGGGCTCCCGACGTCTCCAAGTGCATGCTGGGAGATGATCCATCCCCCTGCAACCCTGAGCAGGATGAGTGGTTTAGAACCGGACGCACGGACGTCATATGTTCAGCAGATTTGAGCTGATTTTCTCACCACAAATGAGCCAGTGTGTGTGTGTGTGTGTGTGTGTGTGTGCGTGTGTGTGTGTGCGTGTGTGTGTGCGTGTGTGTGTGTGTGTGTGTGCATGTGTGTGTGTGTGTGTGTGCATGTGTGTGTGTTGGTGGGGTTTCATTTTCAGGGTCAGCAGCCAAATCTCTGACAGATGGTCTGATCCAGGATGAGCCCAGCGCCTCCTGCTGGCAGACGAGCTGCAAGAGGCAAAACATGAACTCGGGACCCAAACCTGAGAGGACGCCGCCGCTCCTCCTCCTCCTCCTCCTCCTCCTCGCTTCTTCATCACCCTCTCCTTGACCTCCTACTTTTCATTCACCTCAGTCTCCATCTCCATCATCCTTATCCACTTCTGCTCTTTTGATTACTCCTCTCCCTCCTCTTACTCCTTCTCCTCCTTCTCTCCTCCTCCTCCTCCTCTTTGTCGTCCTTGTTCACCCTCTTCTCCTGCATCATCTTCTTTTTAACCTCCCTCACCTCCACATCCTGCTCCTCCCTCATATCCTCCCTGGCTCCCCTGGCTCCTCCTCCTCTTTCTCACCTTGTACCTCCTTGTCATGTTTCTTCCTCCTCCTCTTAGGATGCACCTCACTTTTAACCTTCTCCTCCACCTCCCTCCCTCTTTTCCACCTCCGCCTCCTTATTATTATTCTTCCTTTCTCTTTTTCATCCTCATTATCATCATCCTCCTTCCTCTCTTCACCTGCTGCCTCTTCCTCCTCCTCCTCTTGGTCATTTCACAGCTCCTTCTCCTGGATCTCTTCCTTCTCCTCTCCCCTCCCTCCTTCCCCCACCATCCTCCTGGGACCTCCTGTCCTAGCACCTGAAGCTCACCGCTGGGTCGGGGGATTTTCTGGAGCCGAGGCCATGAAAGCAGCAGCCTTCAGCCGGAGGATCTACTGAGCGCGCTCAGAATCACCAAACACCCCTCTGTTGTTCAGGCGTTAACATGCAGCATCTGCAGTCTGGCTGCGGGAGTCCTGATGCTGCTCGGGAGGCGAGAGCAGGACGTGAACTCTGCTGGGACTCCCCCCATGTTCGTCGGTGCTGCACGTATACACAGCTACACTGAGCTGAACACGGTGCATCTCAAAAGCCACATGCAGGTGCAATGTTGTGGCGTCCACATACTTTTGGCCACCGGTGCAGCAGACAGCGGCTGTCCTGCTGCTGCCGAGCGTCTCTGCCCAAAGCAACATGACGCCATGTTTTCTGCTCTTTGATTATAAATTATAACTTTCATCTCTGCATCTATTGATTGTTGAGCAGCATCAGGACACAGACTAAAGCAGGACTCTTGTGGTTCTGGTCTGAACTTCTTCAGATGGAGCTCCACGGCACTCTGGCCTGATTTACCTGCGTCCTCCTCCCCCCTCCTCCCCCACGTTAATGAAAGACATGTGGTGGAGGCATAATGCTATTGTCTGTTAAATCTGCTTAGGGATCACGGGGAGCGGCAGGGATCTGGCTGTTGTGTGGGTGGACGGGCAGATCATCTGCCGCGGATGACGGCTTAATCCAATCATAGCGGGCGGATCACAGGAAGCCGATTCACCGTATAGCTGGCGGCCGGCCGGCCCTCCTGGTCCGGCCTCGCCGACTGAACCTGGATCAGTCTGGAGTGTCCGTCAGGACTCCCTGCCGCTGCGAGTTCAACAGGACGCCTCATCAGCGCGGCTCACTGATGATGACAGAGCGACTCCAAAGCATTTCACACTTTAGCAAACGTCCATTAAAGGACAATTACAGCCCACTTTCCTTTTGGAGCGTTTCACCTGGTTTTATGTTGTTTCTGACAGTCCCACAGTCCCGCTGCAGCGCTCTGCAACTCATCTGCATTTGTGAAACATGACGACATGTGTGATGTTTGCAAACAACGCTAACGGATCCGCTCGGTGAAAGCGTCCCAGCTGACAGAGAGGCTTCCCCCACACAGATAATCCATCACGGAGAACATCACGTCTGCTGGTGCTGCCGTCAAAGCGCCAGCGCTGTCGCATCATAACGCAGACATTAATGCAGATGTAAGCACTTATTTTCCTGGAAATGTTACAGTATGGTTCTCAGACAGACACGAAGCGAGTGTGTGTTTTGTGTATAAACTGATGACGTTTCACGCGCAGCACGTCAGCAGAGTCTTGCAAAGTGTGCGAGTCTTTCTCACACCTCACAAATATGTTGATTCATTTAAAAACAGAGCCGTAGATTCTGAAGCATCCTGACACCGGCGTTACTCACACAGGCTCAGACTCTCTGCAGACACGGTGACGGATGTCTGCAGGAGGCTCCTCCACAGCTGACAGCAAATCTACAACAACACAACTTTATTCACAGATTTAGGTCAAACTTCAGATGTGAGGCTCTAAACTGGATTAATTTCCTGTTTATTAGACACAAACGATGCACTGATTGGAGTCTTTGTGGGAACCAAAACACGAGCTGATATATCCAGTTAGCTCAGTTAGCTGTGCAGCTAACAGTCCTCTTGTCTGACTCTACCAGGACCAAACCTCCTCTGCTAACAGAGTAAGCACAAACAGCGCTCCCCACAGTCAGCAGGACCACTAGCTGCACAGCTAGCAAGCAGCTAGCGAGCTAACAGCAGCTACAATACTGCAACAAGTGAAGCTGAATGTCCTTCAGGAAACTCGTGTAGCAGAGCAGCCAGATGGAAGATATGATCCAGTTTCCCCAAAATCCATGATTAAAGCTATGAAGTTGTGTTTTTGTGCAGTAATGAGTGAACTGTGCACGTGCAAAACACATAATGACACAAAGAAGAACTTCCGCTGCTGAGATCATGTGATTTCCTGTTCTACAGGAGGTGTTTCTTGCTTTTCTTGTGGAGGAGGAAACAGTGCAATCGTTGGGGACTACTTTAAGCTGCGGATTAATCCACATTTGGTGCTGCAGTGGGTCGGTCTGGCAGCAGAAAGTCAAAAGCTTTAAATTGGCTGTTTTACTGTGGAAGTGTTGAATAACACAACACCAAGCTGCAGCTCTGCTGGTGCATGCTAAACAGCTAACGCTAGCTGGATATCTGCATGGCTTCTTATGGGAATAATGTAACGTGCACTCTGACCTTTGACCCCCCCCCCACCTCTGACCTGATTGGTTAACGCTGGACCTCACAGAGTGTGAATGAACGAGACGAGTGAATCAGCAGACAAAGACGTGAGAAGAAGCAAAACACACACAGACACACACAGACCCACAGGATTCGAGGCCGTGTGAGCTGCTCTGAAGTGAAAGCAGAAATCAATACAACACAGAAACATTTCAGAATTCAATATCCAGCCGCTTCTAGGAGGAGGAAGGGAGGAGGAGGGAGGAGAAGGAGGAGGAGGAGGTGAAATATTCATCAAACTGCAGGAGCAGCTGATAAAAACAGGCTGGAAACGAATAAACGCTGGTGGAGACGCAGCCTGTGGTGTCGGCCTGAACGTGATGTGATGTCGGCAAAGCTGCGTGGAGCCAATCAGAGCTCTCATCAGGTGAGAGGTGGCGTATACCTGGACAGGTGATGATGACACAACTGGTCGCCAGGTGCAAATTATCATTTACATGCAGCTGTTAAACTATGAGATGATAAAGTAATGATGACGGAGCTGAAGTGTACATTCATCTGTTTTTACCAGACTGAGGAATGTGTGTTGGACAATAGTCATGTCTAAGATGAATAAACAATAATATTTATTCATTGATTCTTTGAGTTTATTGATAATAAAGCTGATTATTTACACTGACAGTGAAAGGAGAGATGTTTGGTAACCTCCTCAGCAGGAATCACTTCATTAGCTCAAGATTTAAGTCTCCAAACATCAAAACTCTGCATCATTTAATGAAAATATGATATATTTGGGACAATAAGTGGAGAACACAGCGTGCGTGAGACATGCAGGGAGCTACTCGCGGCTAATCGCTCCAGATGTTGATGCTTTGTTGGAAAACTGCTCGTGATGCGGCTGAAGAGTCGCATTTTATTAGATTTTAAGTGTCGATCAGAAAACATGAGTGTGTGTTTAATGAAGCTGAGACGTTTTGTGGGTTTTAATCTGTGTTTTTGTTTCAACGCCATCGTCCGGGGAACATCTCCTGCTTCAAAAGCCAAAGTCCTCGACCCTCCTGCAGGTTTACGAGCTCACATCGTGATCACATCACAGTCAATCCACGGACTTTCAGTCCTTCATTACAGGTAACATTAGCCTTTGTTGACTGTTCCAGGTGTTTTTGTTGCTGCAGACAACAACAAACAACAACAAACAACACAGCAACAGCATCTGCCTCTAAAAGACACAGTTGAACATGTTCAGTGAGGAGCTGCAGTCAAACGGGCGGATGTGGTGTGACGACACAGTCCGGACTCATCCCTGCACCCACCCAGAGGTGGAGTCAGAGGACAGAGCTGTCTCTGTAGTTTCAGTCCTCTCCTCGCTCCTCGTCTTTCTTCTTCTCGTGCAGCAGCCTGTAAGCTGCTTGTAGCACAAATCACATTTTAATTAGCTCGATCCCTCCTAACGACCTCCTCCTCCGGGATTACCTGCCGGCAGTGGTCTAATCCCTCCGTCCTCTCCTCCTCCTCCTCCTTCTCCTCCTCCTCCTCCATCTTTTTTACCTTCTCTGTGTGTCAGATGCAGCTTTTCCTCATCATGTTTCAACTTTAAATGTGATGTTTTGCATTCTGCATGCAGACACTTTTATCATCCTTCACACTCCACATATTTCATATCTTTTGTGTGTTTTCACATTTTTTTCCTTCCATTTGCTCGGCTGCCGCGTTTTGTCACTTTCTAATAAAGCCGCTGTGTCTTTTTCTTTCCTCCCATTTCATTTTTCCCCATTTTTTCATCCATATATTTTCCACATAACATATCAAGCAGCAATGAGTTTCACATTCTCATCTGTTTTATTGTTATTCATGCGCTGCGGTCCCTCTTTCCTTGTCGGTGTCTCGTCACCGTTTGCTGCTGCAGCTCGTAATGTCGAAACTTTCACAGATGTGAAGAAAAAGGTGCAGAGACTCGTTTTAAATGTCTAAAGTTCAACAAAAGAGGCCAACGCAACACTTTTATAAACAAGGTGACAAAACTCTGTTTGTCAGAATTATAATATATGGCCTGATCATCGTGGGACGCTCAGCTCCGCTGTAATAACCCGACACGTCAGAGCGCAGGAGCTCGGCTGCTGCAGCGTCCTCACTGAAAATGACCATCAGGCTTTTCTCTTTTGGCTCTTGAAGCTTCAGGATGTTTACTGAGAGCGAGACAGTGAAGATTCAGTGTTTTTATAAGGCCACGGCATCAGGCAAATGGAAACACTGCAGATGTTTTTAGACCCTTCTCAGCTGCCGTATCCGTGGGGACGCTGCGGTTAAAGTAAACTTCAGCAGGGAGCGGACAAACAGTTTGCAAAGACGGAGACATGAGCACAAAACATCTGTTGTGTCGGTGTTGACACGAGGAGGAGGTTCCCACTCCTCCTGCTCCTGCTCCTCCTCCTGCTGCTCCTCCTCCTCCTGCTGTGGTGGAGGCAGGATGGGGGGGGTGAGGGGGCGTTAATAACTTAGAAAGGATCGCTTCGTTAATACCTGGCAAATAAGTGGATTAGCAGGGGTCAGCCGGGATTAGCCACCAGTTTTTTGTTCATCTGACGTCCCCCCTCCCTCCAGACCCGTAATCTCGTCTAAATCCTGTAAAGCAAAGGCTCAGGTGGGGGGGGGCAGACGTCGTCCCACTGTCAACTTCCTGGTCAGAGAAAGGGGGCGGGGCCTAAAGAGGAATCTTCTTTGTTTGTTTACCTCCACCGCGCCTCTTCACGTTGACCTCGCTCTCCACAGACGCCACTGCCGCCATCGCTCTGCTCTCTGTCTGCCTCCGTCTGCCCCCCTCGCCTCACAACCTCACAATGCCACTGCAACATCAAAGCTTGCGTTGCCATGACAGCAACAGCCCAGAGTGAACCCCCCATCCAAGCCTCTTTCCCCGCCGACCTCCATTCAGACCGCTTTCCCTAATTGGCTGGATCGGCCGGTGGACTCGGAAGACAAGGTGGCACACCCCACCCCCCCTCCCTGCTGCTGCCGCGGCCGCCAGGCGCACAGAGAGGTTACCTGGCGGATGAATATGAATAAAGGTGCTCACATCTCCCCTCTTTCATCGCCGCTCAGCTCCGGTTCACGGGTCGAGCGAGAGCGATGTGAGCCGCGATAATTGGCAGGCTCCGGGTGAAACGTGGACGTGGCTCGGCTTCATTCCCCCGGCAGAGGAAATTGATGGTGAACCCCGAGCGAGAGGCAGGCAGCGAGGCTCGGGTTACGGCGCGCGGTCAAACGCCGCCTCAGATAGATGAAAGCGGCGTGACATCACAGGAAGGATCAGAACAGAGAGAGTCTCTGGGTTTGGATCTCACAGGATGTTCAGAACAGACGCACGTTGCATAATGTTGAAACGGACGAGTGAGCGTTGAGCAACAGGTGCTGCACAGAGCCAGGTGCATTATGGGAGGCCACTGTCAGTTTTCACTTTTAAGACAAAGACCAGCTGCTAAGAAGTTTAATTCCCAAATCTAAAAATATGGATTTTCATCTGCAACCACGGGGTCTTTGTTTGTTTCCCATGTTTACTGTGTATGTTTAACATATTTCTGCTGCGATGTGTCGTCTAACGGCCGCCACCCGGGGAGTTTCCTTTGAAAAGAACAATAGAGTGAAACACCCGAGCGTTCGTTAGGCCCGTTTCTCTCCGTTACTGTTGCTTTCCTGGCAAACTTTGCACTCTTAATGGCACATTTGCTGTTCACAGAGATACAAACGGCAGATTTAACATCAAAGCTCGTCCTTATCCAACCTGGTCTCTTTAATCTGTGTTTGACAAACACAGCTTTCACACTGCGAGCACCAACCACTTCCTCTGAACGGTGCAGAGCAGAGTTGCCGGTCAGGTGACCTTTGCTGACATTGCATTTGGATCTGACGTGCACAAAGTTAATGAGAATGCTAATTTAAAGTTTAAATTCAAGTTATTTAAAGGCAGATTGAGGAGCTGTAGCTGATGCTAACAACGCTGGCTGAAGAGTAGCTGCAGAAAAACGAACAGAAGAAGAAAACAGGACGAACAGCAACGTTACTCTGAACAACCCCACACCTTTTGACTGTTGCTAAGCTCTGATTGGACGGTGCTCTGCAGCAGCAGGAAGTACGCAGTGACATCACTGAGGAGCTGTAGGTTTTCGGATTATAACAGCTGATCGTTGTTTCATTAAACTCTGCTCACACTGAGCCGTTTGTCTCACGCCAGTGCTGCTTCCACACAAACACACAGCTCATCAGCTAAACGGCTAAAATGCTACTGTTGCTTTGTAACAGTGTAGGAGCATGGGACGCCACGAGACGATCCATCTTCACCATCACACGAGAGCATTTCACATGAACCTCTGCAGTGTCTCCGTCAGTGCAAACTCACTCAGTGATCGAGCATCACCCAAACACACGCATCTGTGTTTTAAATGCCAGCAGAGAAATACGTCAAAGAGCCGCGGCCCACATCGCAAACCGTCTCAGCAGAGCGGAGACGCTTCCAATAAAGGGTTCGAGGCTGAATCTGAGACGCCACGACTCGATGAAATGACGGGTTTTTCAGTGTTGCAGGGCTCCTTAGATGTCTGACGCTGCTGTTTGTGCTGCAGCCGTTATTGTTTTGAAGATCTCCTGCGAGGAAAAGCAGCATATGACTGTAATTTACAGTACGACTGCACAATTACAGCTGTGCAGCGGCGGCGGTCTCGCGGCGGTGGGAGTAAGTGAAGTTGCTGTTTATCTGGGAGAAAACAGCTCTTATGTAAATGCAGAAGGGGGAGGATCCGTCTCCCGCCGGCTGCTCTCTGACTGGGAGGGGAGGGATGTTGAGTTTCGGTTTGGGACGCAGCAGCAAAACGTCTTTAAAGCTCTGATTTCAACTCGAACGCTGCTGCGACTTCTTTCTACGCAAATTACACGTCAGCACGGTACTTGAGTACAAGTACTCTCCGCTAACTCCGGCCCCCTTCTGCAGCGGCTGCAGCTAATTCTGCTAATTCAGTGCGAGCGGCGGCGTTCATCAATCAGCGGCGCGTTTGAGCGACAGGTCAGGAAATGCTCGACTACGTCCCTGGTTTCATCGTTAATGAGAAACAATATCGGTTTAGGGGAGCGGGTCCGCTCTGTGATTCGCCGCTAAGCTGCTCATTAATTACTCAGAGCATTAATCTGCGGGGCCTAATAGGCGATCAAGGGGCTGTAACGTGAGGCAGCAGCATGTGACCGGCACACACCTTAAGCTTCTCTTAATCTGAGAGAGACCCCCAAACACACACACACACACCCACACACACTCGCCCCCGCCCCATTTAACAGAGAAGGTTTCAGTTAAAAGACTAATCGAGTGAGCGGTGACATGTAACTGAGTACATTTACTTGAGTACTCTGCAGAAACTGAACTCCTGCATTCAGTGTGAGTGTCTGTTTACTGTGAGCTAACATTCATGTGGATACAGCGTAAAAACATCTTTAATCAATTATTTAGTAACATAAAAAGTGAAAATCATTGAGCTACGGCCTTTTTCTACTGCTCTGCACCTGTTTTCTGCATTTTCAAGGGAAATATTAAACTTTTTACACAACTACATTCATCTGTCACCTGGAGCTGCTTTAATAATTAAGATTCAGCATGAAAAATATATAACGAGCTTGTAAAATTCAATATAAAGGTACAGATTTGACTTTATAACAATAATTGGGTGGATAGTCAATTTTACTGTTAATACTTTTTATTTTTAAATATTAAAAGCTTGTGTGTTCAGCCTCAAATCAAAAACTACCTGATAAGTCTAATTACTGATTGATTAATTAATGGAAATACAGGATCGTCCTTATCAATATGCTCTAATAAAACATGTCATGCAGGAATCATTTTACTTTATTTCACCATCACTTATTTTAATACCCTAACCTGTTTTCTGTTTACATGTTTACTCCAGTGTTGTTGTTGTTTACCTGCAGTTTGTTTTGCTGCTAATGGCGTTTTCCTTTGGATGCAGCGGTGCATCTTTCTGCCGATGTGAAGCACTTTGAAACTTTCTTAAAAGTAATGTAGAAACTTTACTATCTGTGTGTGTGTGTGTGTGTGTGTGTATGTGTGCATGCATCAGGTAAGTTGGTACTGATGACTAACCCCCTACACCCCTAACTGTCTCTGTGTTTCCATGGCAATCCATCCCCACTGAGGGTCGCAGCAGGACGTCAGAAAAACAAAGTTAGACACACCAGGGATGCTGTGTGTGTGTGTGTGTGTGTGTGTGTGTGTGTGTGTGTGTGTGTTTACCTGATCTAAACTCTCCCCCATTAACACTCTGACATCACCTCGCCACACGCACATGCAACTCCAGCCATCCTTTTGTTCATTAGCTCCCATGATGCAACGTTAACCTAGCAACCGGACCTGTGGCTAACTCCCCCGCTGCTTCCACGCTCTCATTGGACAGGTTCCCGGGGGTCACGGCCCCGCGCTGCCCCCACCCGCCGGCCGGCCATCTGTCCTGGAGACGCCGCCTCGACACAGGCAGAGCCCGCCGGGAACAGCTGCCGGCGCTAACGGAGGCGGCTAACCGTTGCCAGGACCTGGCGGGGGACGGCTTTAGACGAGCCGCTTTTAGCTCGCGCGGCGCTGAAGCAGGCAGTCGCAGCCTGTTTGGGGCGGACAGTCGGGCGGCGACTCTGATCACACACGTGCCAACCTGTGACAGCAGTGATGTCACAGGAAGGAAAACACGAGTTAATATTAAGAAACGAATCATCTCATAAAGTCAAAGTTAAACGTGCCTGAACACATCGTCTGTCCGACAGCACCTGCCTTTAGTTATTAAACATGTTTAATGATTGACTGAGACACATGCAGGAGGGCCAGGTGAGCGCTTCCTCTCTCTATTGACGAGTTTACAGGCTGTTCATCAAACACAATGAGGAACCGAGTCTATCGCACACTTAATAACCTTCACGGGTTGTTGGAGGAAAAAACAAAAGTTGACTTCAGAGGAAAATAAAAAACAGAAGTGATGCATGTTCGTTTACACCTGAACGCCTCATTTATGGCGGTTATGTTGTGACACGTTTGATCTTTTTTTAAAATGTGTGTTTGGATCTTGCACTTGGCCATGTTGATGTATCTATAATAAGTTGATTAATCAGCTGTTATAAGAGAAAGCTGAGGTTGTTCAGTCACCTGATCCAGTCTAAAGGACGCCGATCAAGGGTTCGTTAAGGTAGGGCCGCAACTGGATGCCTGAACTGACCAATCGAGGAGCTGATATTGGACTTGGACGGGGGAACTTTCATGACAGATTTGCAACAAAATCCAATTGCAGCAACTGATCAACTGCCGTTGATTTGGGATGTTCAGATGTTCAACAAGGTAGATGTTCCTGTGAAGATCAACGACGGCATCAACAAACCAACTGTGGCTGCTAACGACACAACACTTCGTGACGCATTTGTTTTTCACACAACACGCTAACAGTCTGCTTCCAAACTCGACTGGAGCCTGAAAACATCTGCGCAAGTAAACAAAGCAGTTATTCAGATGAGGAACAATAGAGCTAATTACTAAAGAACGTCACGTCGGACCATCGGTTAGAAACATTTTCAGAGGACTGATAATGGATCCGTGTCTAATCACAGCTGAAAAACTGTATCCATGCCTCTGACTTTTGTTTATTTATTTATTTATCTCTTTTTGCTCTGCAGGAGCAGCTTTTATGTTTCGAGAGCTTTTATTTTTCACGCCAATAATTTAAAAAAAACAAACGATTGCTGACAGAAAAGAAAATTTGACAGTTTATTCAAGCTGCTGTTTAAGAGCCAAGAAAGTCAACCTCTGAAGAGAATACAGAGCAGCTCGCCGTGCTGAATATTCATGGTTACAGTCGTACACGTGCCTTCTTAAGCTGCCATTTGTTAAAGGTTTTATGTCAGCAAATAAACCCAAACTGAGGCAGAAACACTTGAAGAAACGGTTCACCTTCAGGAGACAGAAGCCTATTACTCATTCAAGGCTCATTATTCAATGTTACGTGGGCGATAAGGACGGAAGCTGTGATGCTGCTCATAAATAAGAAACATCTAAACAAACAAACGGACTGACCCTTCGCCTGAATATCCACTGTTTACCCACAAATAGGATTCAAGGTGTGAAGTGATCTAACTCATGAGTTACGACATGAAACAAGAAGTAATTTGTGGTGCGTTCAAAGACATACTGGCCACAGTAAACTCCACTGCCTCTAAAATAAAAAGGAATAACAACAACAGGTTGGCAACATCAATGTGATGACCTCCTCACTCTTAAAACTGACCCACTGAACTTTCTCAAGAACCCAAGAACCTGCTGAATCCTTAAAAAGGTCCACAATGGGCTCTGGGGTTTGGATCAATGAGAGATGTTTGGAGGCTCCTCTAGAACTTCCTAAACACCTAAAATGTTAACATTGACCCCTGACATTGTCCGGTATCTTCCTCACTAACACATCAGTTACACTGGGAACCTCTTCAGACACTATATATCCATTCTCTGTGATACACCAAACGGATGCTGAACCTTCGGACGACTGGAACCTTCTTTGTACCTCATGAGAAACCCTAAATACCCCCAGGAAACCCTTATAACCAGCAGGTCCCCAGGGACATTTAAACAGCACATTGAACCACTAGAACTTCCTAAAACATCTTTCCCTGAAACATTGGGAAGACCTTTTCCGAAACCTTCGAACCAGCCTTTATAATCTCATCAGTCTCCCTTGGAACATCACAAGTGACACCTTGAACCTCTCCACAGGTCCCCTGTACCTCCCACTTTACATCACATCATCAAACACCACCTGGAACATTCTTGACAACACCCAGGACTTCTTGAAAGACCTCCTGGAACCTGTGGTACTTCCTGATAGACCATGGGATCTTCTAACCCTTGTAAACATCTAACACTCACCTGAAACTCACCCTGGAAATACTTTTGGAAAGCCTAGAAAAGGGACTCAAAGACTCCTGTGGAACACCTTAATGACCAAATGTCCTTAAAGCCTTTTGGCTGCCCCTGGAACATCCTTAACAAGTCCTGGAACACTGTAAAACTTCTTAAGGACTGCTTTTACATTTTCAGGTAAGCCTACAACCACCCATTATCCACCCGGCGCCATTTTTAAGGACCCTTACAACCCTTTCCCTAATCCTTGAAACCTTGAACTACACCTTGAACTTTTTCAAGGACCCATTCCTAATATGTGCTGCTTTCAATGACCCCTCATACCTTTAAGTGCTTCATGTAACATCATAAAATAGACATAAATTGTAAAGAACCCGATTGGAGACCCCAGTCATGTGATACACCTGCACCTAGAACCTTGAAAAGAACCCTGGAACTTAATGACCCCTGGAACCTCCACAAGGAAACTCATATCTCACCACAACACCAGCAAAATAATCCAATCATGGACACAACGCAGTGTGTGTGTGTGTGTGTGTGTGTGTGTGTGCTGCAGCCCTCAGCATCCATGCTGTAGTACATCAGTCGAATGCTGGCCAAGCTCCGATTTACAGCTACTGCCAAATACAAACACACACACACACTCTCTTGCACAAACACACACACACAAACACACACACATCTCCTTCTGTAGTATACAGCGGCCACCACAGATAAGCTCAAATAAACAACAGACCTGGAAAAATAAATCCACCTCCCTCCCTCTCTCTCTCTCCCTCCCTCCCTGGGGACGAGAGAGGGCATCCAAAGAACGCCGCCTGTTACTATAAAGCTTCTTGACATCACACACACACACACACACACACACACACACACACACACACACACTCAGCGATACAAATAATAAACAGAGAGGAAGGTATGGTTCCACAGGGAGGAATCACCTCTTCTATCGCTCCACACACTCCTTTTATCTACTGGCTAATGAGGAGCAGATACACACACACACACACACACACACACTTGCAGTTAAAAACCTACAAACACACACTCTCAAGAAGAAGATGCATACATCCACACACGTCCTCAGGACTGTGGTTTCGTCAGACCGTCTCTCAGCGAGTGTCCCACTTCCAAAACTATGGACCGCTGCTTACATCATTATGTAACATTGTGAGGGTGTGTGTGTGTGTGTGTGTGTGTGTGTGTGTGTGTCTGAGAGAGAGAGTGAGAGAGTGTGTGTTGTTCAGCCCAGAAAGGCTTTGAACACTTAGCCTCCTTCCTCAGCATGAAGTGGTGTAACACTACAAGCTTTAATGAGTGTGTGTCGTGTGTGTGTGTGTGTGTGTGTGTGTCCACCACACATACATCGCACTATGATCAGTCAGTAAATGGGGCTTTTGCAGAGTAAGCAGTAGCCAAAACAGGAAATGAACCACCTGCTGTACGTCGTATGTTGACACTGCGAACACACATGGGTCCATCTTGAAGGACCAGTGAACCTCATCATCCAATTACATCTGTAACCTCCTTAAGAACCTTTTGGTTCCATCAAACCTAATTAGAGATGTTGAGAAACTACAGAAGAACCCATGAAACCTTCACAAGGAACACTGGAACCTTTAAAGGAGTCATGGTTTCACCCAAAAATCACTTTAATAACCCGAGGAACCACTTTGTGGGTTCATTCATCAGTGACCCTGCAACATCTTTACTGAGCCAATAACTCCATCAATGGCCCATGGAAGATCTGAAACTGACACCTGTCACTAAGACAGAACACCTGTAGCCTCCTGAGATACCCTAACCTCTTCACCAAGTTCCTTGGTGACCAATGAAATCAGGTGATTGACCACATCTGACTCCAAGAACCTCCTCAGTGACTTCTGAAACCTTCTCTTTTTGCAGCTTCTCAGCAATCCTTCTTGGGAACTCCTCAAGAAAACCTAAAAACCAGATAGAGTACCAGTCTGAGGAAACACTGGAGCCTCCTCAATGTGTCTAAGAACGTAATGACCCCTGGACCTGAGGAATATCTGAAAGATGTCTGGAAGCTTTAAACCCTGGGCAGTTCCTCAGAGACAGATACAATCTGCTCTAAAACCAGGAGAACTTTCTCAATGACTCTTGGATCCTTAAAAGCTTCTTGACCTATTTCACCCATGAGGACCTGATGAGAACCTGGGACCACATCCAGTACTGTAAATCATGTAACATCTTTTGTGACATTTTGAAAATGCTTATAAAATCTCTGTACTTTCTTGAAGGTTCCTTAAACCTCCTAAATTATCCCAGGATTAGTTTCTGAACCCTGGACAGGTCTGAGAACTTTGATGATCTCTCTCACCTCCACCGTGAACCTTAAAACCCTCCTCAAGAACCCACTGCACCATTATTTCACACCATCAAACCTCAATGAGCCGCACAAACCTCTTGATGAACTGTAAAACTGCTTAAACGCCACTTGAACTTTCTCACTGACTAGGGAAACATCCATCATGACCACTTGGACCTCCATGAACCCTAGACCTTACTCAGAGATTACAAAAACTTCAACTACACTCTGTGGAGTCCTACTGACCCTTTGACCCATGGGACCTCTTCAAAACACCGTGGTAATTCTTCTGCTATTATAAAAACTCCTGGAACGTCTTTAGTGATTTGCTTTGCTTGAATGTGCTTATTGAATCCTGGCACCTTCTCAGGGATCCTTGAGACCTTCTAAACTACCACAGGAACAGTCTCTGAACCCTGATCATCTTTCTTGATGATCCCTCTGACCTTCTCCTCAAGAACCCACCGCACCATGAAACCTCACGTTCACCCCCAGTGACTCCTAAATCCTGCTTGGTACCTCCTTAAAAGACTCCACCTTAGAAGCCCCACGCCATCATTTCACACCATCAAACCTCAATGATCCACACAAACCTCTCGATGAACCATAACACATCCTATATGCCACCTGAACTTCCCCACTGACTCTGAGAACATCCCTCGTGGCCACTTGGACCTCCTCAAGGAACTCCCTTAAGTCCTACTGACCCTTTGACCCACAAAACACCCTGTTGCTTCCTAAAGAAAACCCATCAGGAACCTCCTCAGTAGAACTTTCTCCTGTTACTCTCTGTAGACTCTGGGTTTCATTAATACAAGTTTATTTTTGCCGGAGAACTGCTGCGAGCTGCTGAACATCGAGTGCTGCAGGATCTTTGGACATGAAGGCTTCACAGGTTTGAGAAACCAAAAAAAAGAAAGAAAGAAAAAACTAAAAATATTGTGGGAGAGTTTCCAGAGAAAATAGTTCTGTCCTGGGAGTTTCTGACAGGCTGCAGGAGAACTGCTGGCCCCCATCATCACCCACCGGAGAGAGGAGGAGGAGGAGGTGGAGGAGAAGATGGAGGGAGGGGTGAGGAAAGGAGGGACTGAGGATCCCAGAGGAGGAAAGAGAACGAGAGGAGTCAGGGAGCAAAGACTACTTGTGGGAAACAGGATGGAGGGGTAGGAGAAGGATGCAGGAGATACACCTCACTGAGAAGATCACATGGTCTCCTTCCTCAATCTTCAAAACTATCTCATCAAAATCACATCAAAGGAAGTTTCCTCCTCGTTTTTCCAACATTGAACATTTTTAAATCTGATTCGTGCAGAAAAATGAAATAAAACGAAACTTTTGTGTCATTTTGACTCAACGACACCACGGTTCCATCAAATAAAATCCAGTTTACAACCTCACATGTTGAGTTAAGCTACGACTTCATTGTCCACACACGCACACACACACACACCAATTCCCACGCCAAAAACCTAGCATTTATTAAAAGAAAAGAAGAAAGTGCCGTCATTACGTTGGCATTTTGCTCATACTTCACAGTCACACACATCATTTTCCAGAGTGAGCCCAATGTGAGATGTTAATGCGGGAAAATGGAAAAATAAGTTGCGAGCACCGTGTCTAATAGGCAGCATTGTGCTCCTGAGCACTGAAACAACTCGCGGTGTGTTTCCTCATGCCTTGCGATGTTGTATTATGCAAATCAAAGCTGTATTATGAATGTTTCTTTAGAGGCTGTTTTATTCTCTATTTATGTAATTTGTGTTTTACTCTATTGCAACATGTTCTGCAGCTTTGTAGCTCCCAAACGTTGCCTGCTGGATTGGGTGTGACTACTAATATGGCAAACTGGGGACGAAGTTGAGGATGTAACCTGTGTTGTTTAGTCCAACTGAATTGAATCCTGTTTCATTTTAGCTGCGAGGGCCAAAAATAACCTTTCGAGAGGACGTGATTTGACCACAATCTGGTTCTCAGGCTGTTCGGTTGTGGTAAGATTCAAATTCTGCAAGTTTGAGCTCCTGCAGCTACGTGCAGCCACTCTGCACGCTGGACAAAGTCAACAGATGCTAACAGCTAGCTGAGGAATGAATCCAGGTCTGATCTGGATCAGGAGCAACATGCATTGCCTTTTCTTGGTTAGACTGAAGCTTCTACTCGTGTTTACCTCCTCGCTCCTGCAACAGACAGACTGACCAATGAGACGAGTGAATTCTCAATGTGATGAGGAAGCAAACAGCAAAATGCAGCTTTCATCCAGCTCATCGTCAGATTCAGAACACAGCTAACTGAAGGTGTGACACAAGAATAAACTGAGGGATTTATGAAACAAAACAAGTGTTTGTGCACTTCAACACACACACACACACACACAAGATCAGGTGTATTGTGAAACACGCGACACGTGTGTTAACCACTGACATCACCCTGCTACTGAACATTTTCTGTGTTTTTACAGTTTTATCTGGAAATCAAACCAGTGGCTGATGAAGAGCTGAGATAGAAAACCTCACTGATGCTTTGCCAGTGTGTGTGTGTGTGTGTGAGTGTGTGTGTTTGTGTGTGTGTTTGTGTGTGTGAGTGTGTCATGCAGCGATTACTACAGCTCTCAGACTGATGCAATCAGCAGATAAAGAGGTTGGGTGTGTGTGTGTGTGTGTGTGTGTGTGTGTGTGTGTGTGTGTGTGCCCAGATACAGTATGTTTGCATGTGGTTTTATCTTGGGAGATGAGTGCACCACACACACACACACACACACACACACACACACACTTCATAAATCAGCTTGTTATCCTGCAACCATCAGTGTCAGGCAGCAGGTTCCTCTCTCTCTCTACATCTTCTCTATGTCTCTCACTCATTTTCTACCTTTCCCTTCACTTCTTCCTCTCTCTCTCGCTCCATCTCTCACAACAAACACGCGCACACACACACGCAATCAGAGCCCCACAAAAACTACATCTTCCTCCCTCTCCGGGCCCTTCGGTCTCGCCCCCTCCCTCTTTCCATCCGTCCATCACAGACAGGAAGTGGGTGCATTAGCAGAGTGAAGACGGGCTGATGGAATTAACGTCCATTATCTGACCATTTACAGGACGGCGAGCAGGATGAAAGAGGGAGGAGGGGCCGAGCTGAAACGATAGAGATCTCACCGCATTGAGTCCGTCTGAGCTCTCACGGCCTGCAGAGCAAACCGCAGGAATATGTTTGTGTTGTCTGTGTGGGCAGTCTGGTTAGTTTCACAAACAGCAAACAGCGTGTGAGTGTGAGACACCTGCGAATGTGACACACACTCCAAAACTCTGCATTTCAGAGCCTAAAGCTGGTGTAAGCTAATCTTTGAAAACATGACAAAGATTTAACGTCTGACGTCTTAAAAAGGGCCCACGAATCTCCCAAAACGTCTGCTTGTTGTAGTTTTTATCAAACGTGACTCACACAGGAGGAAACAGGGCGTCTGTCAGGGACTACTTTCTGTGGCGGATTAATCCACATTTGCTGCTTTAATAGATATTTGGTGAATTTTAATGGGATTTGTTTATTTTAATCATTATTGTTGACTGATATTGTTGATTGCTGCTGCTGGCAATGTTGCTATTGCTGTTGCTGCTGCTGTTATATTGCTGTAGTTGCTGTTATTGCTGTTGTTGCTGCTGTTGTTGATTAAGAATTAATATTGGTATTGCTGTTGTTGCTGTTGCTATTGCTATAGTCGCTGTTATCGCTGTTGTTGTCGCTGCTGTTGTTATTGCTATAGTTGCTGTTGCTGCTGCTGTTGTTATTGCTATAGTTGCTGTTGTTGCTGTTGCTGCTGCTGTTGTTGCAGTAATAATATGAATTCCTCCTGTTTCTTATTCACAGTCTGACGAGCTTCAACTATTTTATTTGGTTTCCTCGTTGCTGTGAAACATCACATCCACTGGTCGACAGCGAGTTGACCAACATTCCTGCTGTGTTATCTCAGAAACGCGGGAACACGGCATCAGAGCGATAACTCGTCTTCAAACAACAGCGAACAAAAGTCCTGAGAAAGGAGATGGTTAAAGCAGATCTTCACGGTGAGAACCACCCTGACAGTCACACCAAGTCACATGTCATGAGCATCCAGATTATCATCCTGGATTATGTCCAGATTAAGCTCCTTCATACATATGTGGATAATCCACCTTTAAAAGCAGTTGGAAAAGATGCATTACGAAGGAAAAGTGGACACACACACACACACACACACACACACACACACACAGGGGCAGATACACACTCTGGTCGTGTGATCTTTAAGTGCAAATGCGTCCACGTCCACAAATAGCAACAGAGCCACCTCTTAGTGGCTGCACGGTGTTGATGTTGTGATGCTGCCGTCGAGGATCCAGTCCGGTCCTGAGGAGTGCAGGCTAACACCAGGAGATGAGGTGGACACACAGGACGAGGCTCCTCAGATGGATGGATTCAGTTTTAAATGCAGAAAGAGGCCGTCAGACTCAGATCTGACTAACGAGAGGAGCATCTTTTAACCACCGAGGGTGAATAAAGTTTGATTGAAATGCTGCAATCAGTCCAGAGGAGCAGATAGACTGTGTGTGTGTGTCTGTGTGTGTGTGTGTGTGTGTGTTTAAGGACAAGTCAGTTTGCTCCTGCAGCTCTTCATCAATCTGTCTGAAGCACTTGAGATCTGACCGATTGACGATCGGTCACACAGCAGAGTGATCGATACGGTCTGCAGCTGTGGGGAAAACACGTGGAGCGACTCAACTTAGCGAGACGCTAAAGAGACAAGAACAGCAAACCGAGCTAACGACAAACAGAGCTGAGTCACCGCCTCAAAAAAAAGCTAATTGGGAAAAATTCATTCTGCTGTGTTCATTATCGCCTGACTCACCATTTAATGTTGAAATTTAATTAAGTCCAGCCATGTGTGATATAATAACTCAGTGTTTTTGAGCACGTTCGCTCCTGAAAACAGGCAGAAAACTGCAGAATTCAGGCTGGAAACGGAATAAATGTGGTTTGTTTTGACACAAAAAGACAGGAGTGATCAAAAAAAGACAAAAGAAGAGTAAAGAAACAAAAAATAAAATCTAAAATAACATCTTTAGGATGAACAGGGAGACTGTGACCGGCTTATTGCAGCAATAAAGCTTTAAGTTTTGAATCAGACAGAGGGAGAAACTGAGAGAGTAAAGTGTATCTGTGGTGTGTTAATCCTCAGAAGAGCAGCTGTAATCTGTTGACCTCTCTGCTGGTGCAACACACACACACACACACACACACACACACACACACACACACAGAGTTCCCTGGGAAAATACCTGCAGCTAAAACATGTTTGACCATCAAAGTGGAAGATTGTACACCACCATCCCTTCACACACACTCACACACACACACAACATAACCCTGACCTCATTCCACTGTGTGTGAGGAGATACAGCCACTTACACACTCTCCTGCGCTCTATCGCTATCTCTCTCTCACACACACACACACACACGCGCTCGCAGGGTGGCAGTAGCCTGTGGGCGTGCGAGCAGCTGTGAATAATTGTGTTTACAGATGGCATACGTACGACCTGTGGGTTGAGAGAGAGAGAGAGAGAGTTGGTCTCTTCGTCCTCACAAAAGAAGACAGGGATGACATTTAAACTCAACCTCTCTCGCCCGCTCCCTCTCTCTCTCTCTCTTTTCTATTTTCGCCGGTTTCAGCTCTCTCCCTTCAGCCGGCTTAATTGGCGTAAGTGGTAACGAGGCGTTAACAGCCAAAGCAGAACAATGAGCAGTGACATAAGTTAAAAAATAAAAATGTTTTAGATGTTCATCTAATGAATCATTTGGCTCCAGACGGCAGGTAAATTAAGTCTTTTTATTTATACCGCGGGGAGAGACCGAGCTTTACAAAGTAAAAACAGTGAAGCGACTGTACGTCATGATCTCATTCCTGTTGGTGTAGGTGGAAGAGCGGCGTCCAGGAGCCTGATTTATCCTTTTACTTATTATTTTGTTAACTGATATAAGGATATAAGCCGCACAAGGTTTCATGTGCTGGTTCTGGTCCAGTTTTGGAAGTTTAAAGACTCAAACTCAGCTTTATGTGTCTTAATTAACTCAAAGTTCATTAAAGTGGGTTTAGTTTCAAATGATCTCCACTGTAAACAAACAGGGTCAAATTAAAACACTCCACCTGCGTCTTTCTCTACTTTCTGAGACACAAATATAAATCAGAATGCTGATATTGATAGGAGACAACAGCACAATGTCTTAATTAGCACCAAACTACATCAGAAGAAAGCTAAAGCAAAGCAAAGGTAAACGTTTGGACCTTCACAGACAAAGAGCGACAAGCAGAAACACGATAAAGTGAATATTTGACTCCAGTTAGCTTCTTTCATGCTAAACTAGCTTCAAATACACCAAAAACAAAGCAAAGTGTGTGTGTGTGTGTTTGATCCTGGGGTCTCTTTGCAGTCTGCAGGATGCTAACTGCTAACTGCTAACCACAGCCCAAATGCCCTGCCTCTGTTTAGCAACATTCTGCAGTTTTTACATTAAAACAAGCAGAAGAAGCTAACGTTATAGCATCATGGCGATAACGCGCCACCACTGTCCAAGTTGGGGCTAAGCTAAGTTCATAGTTAGCATCAATGTTGGTAGCATTGGTTGAACTGGCAACACATGAGGATGTTCGCTGTGTTGAAACACTGTGGTGAATCTGCGATGTAGCATTGTTAGCATTATTTTAGCCTTTTAGCAATATGCAGATGTGTTCGCTAACTGCTCAGTTTTGGTGTTTTCATATGAAAGAATCAGAGCCAACGTGCTGAGTCATGGTAGCGCAACATTTCCATGTATGTCGTGTTGAATCTTGGTGCTAATTTAGCCTCGTTAGCAACTCACATACTCATTTCTGCTAACAGGCTACAGCTACGTGGCTGAATCTGCTCCCGTACCTCCAACGTGTCGGCATTGTGCGCGTTTTCCGCGCTGCCATCCTGAAAATGACAAACAGGAAGCAGAAACACAGGAACCAGGGCGCTAACGTGACGGCGCCACGCTGACAGAACGCTAACGACTGCAGACGGAGGGAGTGTTTGTGTTAGCGCGCTCCCCGTTAGCCTCCCTCTGTGGGTCTATAAGTGGAGCTGATGGAAGGTTGGACTCGGTGTGATTTACATAATTGGGATGTTAATTCGTTAAGCCATGGGAGTTGATTATGTTGCATATTGATTGTGTTGCGCTGCTGCGGGGTCACACACCTCTTTTAACGAAGGTATACGCGGCGCAGGGGATTGTGGGAGTCTGATTAAAAATACAACGTTAACATTCCTGCTGACACACGGCGCAGCGAGAATGTGTGTGTGTGAGGAGCACAGCGTCAGTGTGTGACAGCCAGCAGTGGTTATTGGGTTTTGAGTGTGTGTGTGTGCTGATGGATGGAGGAGGTGGGGGCAGGTGAAAAGAGGAGTAGAGGGAGGGGAGACTCCACCTGGTCTTACCGTTCTCCGGGTGCTCCATCTCGCCGATGCTGCCGTCAGGCGTGGTCCGCTCGTAGTGGTCCTCCGGCAGCGCCAGGGGCCCGATCCGTGGCCCCGACGACGACTTAGAGCTGGGCGTCTCCGACTCCTCCAGGCCGCTGTCGTAGTAGCTGTGCTGGGACGCGTCCTGCAGGTCCTGCGCCTGATTGGCTGTGGAGAAGGTCACTCGACGGTGGGGGAGCTGCGATTGGCAGACAGAGACAGAAAGAGGCGGGATTAGTTTCCTCAAACATTTCAGGCTCAAACTGACACTTTAAGTTAAATTTAACATGTGAGGATGTTTTATTAGGAACGCTGAGAGTTTGATCCGATGCAGATGAATCAGTCTCAGTGATTAAAGACATCAAGTGGGAGGCAGACGGCGAAAATAACTTGAAACGCGTCGTTTAGACACAGTGAAACTTTCATTACTTTGCACTCAAAACTTTAATTTTACTCCTGCGACATCACGGATCAACTCTCATCTCTGCAGATCTCATTTCACCCCATCCACGCTTTCATGTTATCTTATCTAATTCCACATCGTCCGATCATCTCGTCTTGTCTTCATATCGTATTTAATAAGAGTCAAACATGCGGACGTCTGTCGCTGACCAGCAGCAGCTTCGCAGCCACAAACGTTCACACTCAAACTTTCTTTACGAAGAAACTTCACAGACACAACTGATAAAAGTGTTTCCCACCTAAAAAAAGATGCAACTTTAAGTTTTAAATCATTTTAAAACCAGAAAATATATTTTAAATGAAACTGAAACACCAGAGTCGCTTAAACCATCAAACTCAGTGCAGCCGCAGCAGCCACGGTCACGAAACTCCGCAAAATAATATAATAATAAAAAATAAATAATAACAAAAACACTTTGATTAAAGTGTTTTCATACTTTTTATATTTTCCATGTGGGTCTGAGTCTGAACCTGGTTTCACACCATGTTTAACTTCAGTTGTGTCCGCAGCTCTGTTTACCGTGTGTGTGTGTGTGTGTGTGTGTGTGTGTGTGTGTGTGTGTGTGTGTGTGTTTCTGGGGGTGGAAGGTAGCTGTCTGACTTGTGTGTTTGATGGTTTTGTAATTAAAATAAAATTAGCCTCCCTATAGCGCTGCAGGGACGCTGGACGCCACTCACACTCACACACACACACACACACACACACACACACACACACACACACAGAGAGCGCTGCCAAACAAACTGTGTCCTCTCATTCAAAAGCCACACAATGCACGGCCAAACATTTCAATCACACACACACACACACACACACACACACACCTGACCGGCCCGGGCTGATAAAGAGCAACATCCCTGGCTTGGCAGATACTCCATCACCATGGCAACTAGGCGCCATCAGGACCCTGAACCGGTCAAACCAGCAGATCAGCGCTCATCACACAGAAACACTCTGCCTTCAACCTGTTTTCATTTGCAGCTGCAGCTTTAAATGTGATGGACACGTTCAAACCAGCAACCAGCCGGTCGCCGGGCAGCATCCTGCAGCGCCGCTCAGCGCGGGGACGCAGTGACAGTACGCCTGAAACTTTATATTTTCTCTCTGCGTTCCAGTGGATTCAAACACGTGTGGCTGCGAGCGGCGCGCGCAGGTACAAACAGCCCAAATTAATGTCACCGCTGATGGAAAACGCACAAAACTCAAACCACACCGGAGCTGCCCTTTAAACTGTGTGGACACAATGTGCTGCACAGGCATCAAAGGCGCAGATCCCCGACGCTTCAGGCGACAGGCTCCACTCCAGGTAAACAAATGCTCAGTAATGACCGGACTCCGGGCGCAGCCCTGCCTTCGGTCTCTGTCGACTCACTGCTTCTATTATTTCTGTTATTTCTATTATTGTTATTATTATTGTCCTGGGGTGAAAAGCAGAGGTGTTATGTGACACTAGCAGGTGTTTTAACCGCAGATTCTCCTGCAGATTAACAGATTAGCACAAACCCTGAATACAACTGCATTTCACCTGCAGGACGACTTCACATGTTTCACTTCCTGGTTCATCTTTAACCAATCAAAGCTCCCAGTTATGAGCGTGTTCAATCATCTACGCTGCATCCAGCATCGTCTGAGTGGCGACGAGGACGCATGTTTGAACATCGTCTCCATCAGGGAGCGTGAAAAGAGTTAAACATCAGCATTATCAGCAAACATCAGCAAACATCATACTGTGCTGGTTTTAATCATTCACAGCAAAGTCAGAAACACCTGGACAAGCTGAAACACCTTCCTGAACACCAGGAGCTTAAACCCCAGGAACGCTGTGTGTTTCATACTCACACCAGTATCTACAGCAGCTGACGGTCGGATGGGTTCAGCATTAGCACCATGCAGCTGCACCCGAGTCACGTGCATGTTTGTACTGTTTCTACTCAGAGTTCATGCTCAGAGATCGAACAAACCTTTTTATTCCTGACACAGAAAACTGATCAGGGATCAGTACAGAAATCAATAAACTGTGGATGTTCTCACAAGTGGAGACGCCAACGTGGAACATAAATAAAATCATTTTTACGTCACTTCTGGGCCTTTTTTACTCAATTACAGCACATTTTAGGGTGGCGGCGGCAAAGTTGCAATGCTTTCTGGGACATTTCAGTGTGATGGACCTGCAGGAAGCTGCAGCTGAGTTTAATGTGATTTCAGGTCAGAAGGTGTTCAGAGCCAAACTTTTCTGTGAAGTGAAGCCGTTTTTTACACATTTAAAAGCTGTTTGTTGTGTCAGAAGCACTAAGATGATCTTTTTGAGTTAAAAACTGAAAAACAGGTGATTTTTGATCTGGTCATGAAGCAGAAACGTGGGCGTTCGCTGCGACTTGATGCTGGAAAATCAAGTGAAAACACTGTTTGGTTCAGAAAAACATCGTCGCTGATGTGAAAGATGAGATTTCTTTGGTTTAAATGTGTAAAATATGAAAATAAACAACTGTTTGTTTGTTTTAAAGAAGCGTTTCCAGTGTTTACAAACTGTTTACGTCCTGACACGAATAATCCAGGATGCATTCAGGAACACTGAACATTCCCATTCACCAAATATTCTGTTTCGCCCCGACTCCTGCGGCGGTCCCGGTGTGTGTGTGTGTGTGTGCATGTGTGTGAGCGAAGTGTGTCGGGTTGTGTTATTAATAACCACTTCCTGCTTCCTGCTTCCAGCCTCCTCTGCTCCGTTTGCTGCGTGTGCATCAGGAAATAAATCACATCTATATAAACATGAAGGGAGAAATGAAGCGGATCAAATCGTCCAGATCCCTTCTCCTGCCTGTCTGTCACCTCCTGCAGCACACACACACACACACACACACACACACACGCACACACGCACACACACTCTTTTTGTACTCCAGCTTGTGTGTGTTTGTGTTTGATGCAAATAGAAGTGCCGCCTCAGCAGGTTGCACCATGGGAAAGTGGAGCAGATCAGAGGGGAGGGATCTAAAGACCAACCGACTGCCAGAACAACCTCCACCTCCGCCGCCCCCAACGCCATATTGCGCCCACGCAGGACGTCCCCTCGTTCTTTATCGCCGCCACGTGGAGGACAAAGCGCCCGCCATCTGCCGTGAGCGCGCGCCCTGGTGATGCCCGATGCCCTATTTTCTGTCTGATCACAACCCTGAAGCGCCGCGCAAAGCGTTAGACTGCAGCTGGACGCGGATGAGGACGCCGTGACACAAAAAGAGGGAAGAGAAGATGAAATGAGTTTGGCTGGAAACACAAAAACTGAACATCGCAGTCTCTGATCACCTGTCGCCTGATTTCAGAATAAAACACGACCATCTGAATAAAATCAGCTTGTTGTGCAATTAAAGCATAGAAAATCTGCTTTTTACGATAAAATGAATAAAGTTATTCATTAAAAATCAATAAAACAGTTTTTTAGGATCAATACAGTGTCAGTGATCAGCTGATCAGCCTCAACATAATTCTACTTCCTGTTTTGCTTCCTGTTGTGACAAAGATCCAAGAGATTCTGATGAACCTGCAAACTGCCAACGAAGTTTTGGTCGGAAAGAATCTTTGATTCCTGCAGCTTTTGTTTTCCATTTATTGTTGTTATGAAATGTTGTTGTTTATCTGCAGCAGCATGTTGTTTTCTGTTCTACACCTTTGATTTTCCGTTTTAACCGTCTAACAGTGACGGACGTGAGCGTGCTGATTGAGCGCGCTGCAGCACTGATGAAGGTCGGCCATTAAGGATTCAAGGAGACGAAGCTCATCGCGCCTCCATCCGCGGCAGCAAACTGTTAATGCTGCACTTTGGACCCGGTTTCCGGTCGTTTCCATCCCGGCGTCCACAGGCGAAACACACGCACGCACTTTTATGTTAAACCAGGAGGCGTGATGAAGCGCGTTGCCTTGAGTCCACGGTAACTGACCTTCGTTAGCGTCGCTGAGGGGGCCGCCATGAGGCCGCAGCACAGAGGATTTAAAAGAGGCTTCGGACGGACAATGGCGCGGTGTTTGGTCAAGATGGCTGCCAACAGGAGGAAGAGTGCAATGTGTGAGTCTGTCAGTCTGACAACTTTAAAACAAAAGGAACCAAAAATATTAAAATGAACTAAAAATGGACTTTATTTCAGTTTTTACTGCGCAGAGAAACTCAAAAATCATGATTTTCACCACGGTTTGTGTGATAGTTTGTGGATTTATTAAGGTTGTAGAGGAAGAGGAGGTGGGTGAGCAGGAGGAGGAGGAGGAGGAGGAGGAGGGAGGCACCAAAGAACAGGAGGAGGACAGGAAGGAGTAAAACAGGGAGGAAGAGGAGCAAACGAAGAAGGTGCAGGAGAATCAGTGCTTTCAGGAAAAGAGAAGGAGCAGCAGGAGGAGGCAGAGAACAAGGAGGAGGAGGAGGAGGAGAAGGAGAGGGAGATGACAATGAAAGAAAAGCAGCATTAGAAAAAGGCCAGGTGTAGCCGCTCCTTGTGCTCCTGCAGGAGGTGATGAAGGAGGAGGAGAGGTGGGCTGCAGGTTCAGACAGATAAGAAGGCCGGGCCTCCTCCTGCTGCCGCTCCTCGTCCTCCTGCGGGAGGTGACAGAGGAAGAGGAGGAGGCCAGCTGTGGGCTCAGACAGATAAGAAGGCTGGGCCTCCTCCTGCCGCCGCTGCTGCTCCTCATCCTCCTGCAGGAGGTGGTAGCAGAGACGGAGGAGGAGGAGGCGCGTTCACTGGGCCACATTGTTCAGAGATGATTAAAAACCAGCGAGAGGAGAAACGCACGACGCCTCGCTGGCTGTTTGTCAGCCAAGACACGGAGAGGGAGATAACTGTGTGTGTGTGTGTGTGTGTGTGTGTGTGTATGTGTGTGTGGTGTGTGTGAGATCCTCATTACCTCCCTCTGTGGGAGATAAGAGTGTGTGAGGCTGCATTGTGCATGCTTATAAAAGTCTGTCCTTATCAAGTATGCATGCACACACACACACTCCTAAACCAAAACACACACACACACACTCTCTCTCTCTCTTTCTCTCTCTCTCTCTCTCTCACACACTCACACACACACACACTCCCGGCCCACGTGAAGAGCGCCTGCCAGCGATAATTCGACACAACTGTGTTGAATCCGAGTGGAGAATGAATGAGGAGTGGAAAAATAGATGGAGGGAGAGAGGGGGGAGGAGAGGGGTGAGAGAGGGGGAGAGAGGGGGAGACAGGGGGAGACAGGGGGTGGGAGAGAGGCCTAGATGCAGAGAGAGAGACTAACAAAAGAGAGAGAGAGAATCAAGACAAACGAAGCTGGAGAAGGAAAGATGGAAAGAGATGAGGAAGGAAACAGAATGGTGTGTGTGTTTCAGTGTGTGTGAGAGAGTGTGTGTGTGTGTTTCAGTGTGTGTGTGTGTGTGTTTCAGTGTGTGTGTGTGTGTGTGTGTGTGTGTGTGTGTGTGTTTCAGTGTGTTTGTGTTTCAGTGTGTGTGTGTGTGTATCATCCAGTGGTGAACAGAAAACACTGCCCTGCAGCCAAAACAGCACTCCCCCTTTGTCTCTCTACCTTTATTTCTCAAACAATCCCCCTCTCTCTCTCTCCCTCTCTCTCTCTCTCTCCCCCTCCCTCTCTTCCCTCTCTCTCTCCCCTCCCTCTCTCCCTCTCTCTCTCTCCCCTCCCTCTCTCTCCCCTCTCTCTTCTCTCTCTCCCTCTCTCTCTCTCTCTCTGTCTCTCCCTCTCTCTCTCTCTCCCTCTCCCTCTCTCTCCCTCCCTCCCTCTCTCTCCCTCTCCCTGACCGGAGGTTGTGAGTACGACGCTGCGGGCTGTGATTGGCTCTCTGGGAGAATCTTCCTGCTGCACTGAGCTAAGCAGGTGTGTGTGTGTTTCCATATATAGCATACGTATACAACACACACACACAAACACACACCTGCCTGCAGCTGCTGTTTCTCCTGAAAGCGTCTCTTCTCTATTTAAGTGCTATTTTGCAGTAGTAACATGCGGACAGCGGTGTCCACATACTTTTGTCCGGAGCTTTCTTTCCTTTAATTACAATAAAGTTAAATCTCAATGCTGCAGCAACAATAACAATAACTTATATATTAACTTCCTGCAAACTTTATGATTTACCCTTGTTTTTTCTTAAAGAAACAAAAACTATTTAATAAACTATTTTGATATTTACATTTTTATTATGTTTGAATTTAACTAAATTATTAAGAAAGCAACAGTTAGAAATGAAGCAAACTTGATTAAACTGCTGATGTTGAGCCCATTAACATAAAAACGGAACATAAAATTCATTATGTTGCCAGAAGTATGTGGACGCCCGGCACTGTTCTGTCTGTAAGACTGTTAGTGCTGCAGTTCACTGCGACTGGTCTGCAGGTCATATATGGGCCGTGTGATCACTGATAATCGACATGATGCAAACAGCAGCGCAGTGTCTCTGTGTGAAGGGAAAACCAAGCTGCAGCAGGCAAATGAGTTTCCACTGGAGCACAGACACTCTGAACCTATGCAAAACACACACGCATCCACATGGTGTGTGTATGTGTGTGTGTGTGTGTATGTGTGGTTTTGAGATAAGCCCAGAGTCAAACACTGGAGATTAAAACAGGCAAACACAACATGAACACGCTTCCACAGCTGCATTTAACACGTTCTTCCTCTTCAGACCAAGCGTCAGTATCAAAACTCTCTGTTTTAAGCTCAGCCACGTTCAAGAGGAAGTGACAGATTACAGACAGACGCACTCGCACGTTGTTGATTTTAGTCTTTTTGTGGTGTTTGTTGACACTAATTGAAGTGCAGAATAACACAGTTTGTACTTTAAATGTTGTCTAAACACATCAGAAGTGCGCAGGAGGAACGTAGCTTAGCGTGTTTTAAAATTAGCCTTTTTCCTTATGGAGTCTTGAACTGTGAGATCAAAGATAAACAAACAAGATTATGAATCAAACCAGACACTTGATGCCAACTTTGGCACTTCAGCAGATCAGATGTTCTGCACTACAGGCGGATTATGTTCGATGACCTGAGCTGCAGCCGCGTCTTGGCTGTGCAGATACTACACGCGTGTGCTGACGCGCCGTCCTTCTGTGTCTCCGTCCGCCACAAACAAGCTGTATCACTGCATCTGTCACTCAGCATCACTCACACACACACACACAGAGATGAACCAGGTCAGCTGAGTCTCTCATCTGGTTCCCAGAGTTTAGTCGTACGCCTGCATTCCTCTGCCCTGCAGGTGTGTGTGTGTGTGTGTGTGTGTGTGTGTGTCATCACTGAGCCAGAAAATCTAGTGTTATACTGGCAGAGCACATGGAGCCATAACTCTGGAGCACACCCTCACACACAGACACACACACACACACACACACACACACACACACACACACACACACACACACACAGCAGTCATGTCCTCAGGTAAACTACAGTGTTACACACACACACACAATAGGACTACAGCTCTGTAGAGTGTGTGAGTGTTTATGTGCGTTGCGTTCAAAGCTGACAGTGACAGAGACACTGACGCAGCAATCCAATGAACTCGGGGGGGGGTGACACTATTTCTCTCTCTCTCTCTCTCTCACTCACACACACACACACACACACACACACACACACACACACACAGATCAGGGAGACGAGCTTGAATAAATCTTCCTCTTCAGCTTGTATTTTTCAATTTGCTGCCTCGCTGCCCTCTCACGCGGCGCTCAAACTCACTGACAACAGCGAACGCAGCGCTGATGGCTGACGGGCGGACAGGAAATACCCCCCACACCCACTAATTGCCCCTCCCACCCCCCCGAAACTGACCCCTGGGCGTTGTGCATGGCGACTGTGTGTCTGTGCACTGTTGATGAAGATGAGTTTTCCACGACACACTGAAAAGGTGCGTGACTTTGCGTGCGTGTGTGTGTGTGTCTTTGCGTGTGTGTCTCTGCAGGTCCACGCTTTGTTTCTTTGCATTCACTGAATATTCATTGTTTACATCTTCACAATAATCCTGCGTCGTCCTCTGTGCGCAGGCAGAACGCTGTGTTTTCATGCATTAACATACATTTCCCGCTCACTCCTGACAGTGTGTGTGCATTTCCAGGATCCGCGTGTGTGTGTGCTGCGATTTACTGTAAAGTGTGTTTTCCTGAGTTTCATAACGAGCAGACGGGGGGGAATAAAAAATAACTTTAGACTGAACCGAGGCAGAGGAGGGAAACAGAAAAAGTGGGATGAAGTGGTTTCCAGCTGACAGCTCTGGTATGTTAATCCCTAAAAACACCTCCCTCCTCCTCCGCCTCCGCCTCCTCCGCCTCCTCCTGCACTCAGGAATGCTGCAGCAGGTTATAATTGGCTCCAGGACGGAGCGAGGGAGGATGAAAGAATGGAAGAAAGGTGGAGTGATAAAGAGACGGAGGTGGAAGCGGGGGGAGATGTGAGCGAGGAGATTTGGTTTTGATTTGTTCGACTGTCGTCCGGCGTCAGCATGCAGGAGAAAACACACACACACACACACGCACACACACACGCACAGATGAAGCTGAGCTGTGTGATGCTCTCTTCCCTCCTGACATCACAGCGAGCCGTGGTGAGTTCAGGGGACGACGCGTTTCTGTTTCTGAGCAGTCGTCTTGTTTCAGCAGCTTCGTTTCTTTAATCTGCCAACGATTAAAGTCTGCGTGTGAGCGAGGTCATGGACGGGTCACATGACTTTCACCGAAGAGAACGCCATGATTTGTGTCGTACGTGCACAAACTCAAACGTAATGACATGACTTTTCCTGACGTGAACGTGAACGCCATTGTTTATCTTCGTTACCATGACAACGAAACTGAAAGTACTGATACTCTGATTACATCTGACTGCAAACACTCAGTACTCGAGTAAATCAAATGTACAGAGTAAAAGTACTTGGATACTTTGTGCTGCTGGTGTTTAACGACCTTGACTGAAATCGTGTTTCCAGCTCAGTAACGATCACACACACACACACACACACACACACACACACACACAGACATCTGTTTCCAGTCTTGTTCCCGTATTAAACAACATATTGGAGGCGTTAATAGATTTGGGATTATTGGGAGTAAGTGGATTAAGCAGAACATGTTTTCTGTATGTTTCTGTGAACGGTCGCCGCCGCAGCCGCCGCAGCCGCCGCAGCTCTGAGGTCACGTGCAACCCGTTTACACCGAAGTCGCCGCCGTCATCCTATAAGCTCCACTTTCTCCTTCACTTCCATCTTCTGCCTCTTCACGGCTCATTCCTCATATGTGGAGGTCATAAATCACAGCGACTCTCAGGACATCTGTCTGCACGAGAGTGTGTGTGTGTGTGTGTGTGTGTGTGTGTGTACATGAGCGCCTGGGGGAGGTGAGGGTCCATATGCATGTATTACAATACACGTGTGTGTGTGAATAGTAAAAATAGTCACAGCAGAGCAGGGGAGGGGTCGTGGTGTGTTCAGGTTCAGGTCGATTGTCTGGAAACAATGGAGGGAAATAAAACTCTGACGGACCGTCGCGGCCCCCTCAAGTGTTTTCTGCGTTTCAGACCGAGGAGCGTCTGCCGTGGGAATAAACGACGTCTAAACAAAGACGAAGAAACAGGAAGGAAACGCTGCGGCGAGCAGCTGTGAGGTCGCGCCGTTTCTGTAAAAATCGAAGGAACAGACGGCGGCGAGTCACGACATCACCACGTTCCCAAACATTCATTCACTCCCACGTCAGCTGGTCAGAGGTCGGACACACCGTTCTGTGAATGTTTCAGGAGAAATCGAAACAACTGAATTTAAAGTTGGAGGCTAAAGTTTGTTTTGTTTGTTTTTGTTTGTTTTGTTTGTTTTGTTTGGTCTTTGGCGTCTGTCGCAGTGGCAACAACAGGCGAACGGACAAACACGCGGTTACTGTTTTGTCAGTTTCAGGCAAAGATCGTGGTGAAGTCAGAAAACTCAAATGATGCATGTTTATTATGCAACAGCAGTGTTGTTTACCTGTTGTCTGTGATCATGTCCTTTTTAATCCCCCTGTGCTGTTTAATGCGTCTCATTGTTTCACTATTTAAACTTGTCTAGATGAACAACTCTGTTGTTGTTGTTTGTTTACTTTACTTTCTCTGTTTACATAAATTCAAGTAAAACAACGTAATTAAAGATTCCTGCGCTTCACGATCCACGCAGCGAAAGACGAACACTGACCCTGAAACAGGAGGACGGTCGCAGGTCTGACACGCTGAATAACGTGTGACTGTACCTACAAAGAGAAGCAGCTCAGCGTGTGAGCGCGGTGTCTGTCGTTCAGAAGGACGAACAGATTTGTGCAGTTTAAAAGCTGTTTGATAAAGTTTCTGCTGTAAAAATCCAGGATGAGCAGGACTCGACCCGGAGCCAGAGCGCACTCATGTTTCATTTACTGTGAGTTAAACATGTTGAACAACGTGCGTCAGGACATCGTTTCATTTTAAAACCTAATTTAGCTTCTGTTCAACCTTTTTCCCCATAATCCAGCAGTGTTAGCTGCTAACAGCTAGCGGGGGTCCAGTTAGCTCGCTCCAGGTGGTTTGTCTGTCTGTCTGTGTTGGCCAGTGGAGCGGTGGCATGTTAGCCCGTTAGCCGCTGGGCTTTACAGAAACAGACGTCTCTACAGGAACGAGGTGGACACCGGCCAGAGTTCATTAGCATCCAGTCTGGGTTAGCTGCTAACTTGCCAAGGCTGCTGCAGCTAGCCAAAAGAGACAACAGGCCCATAGGGAATGGCTGGACAGGCTAATGCTAACGCTAACGCCAAGTCTAATCAGCAGCAGGCAGGAGGAGGCACAGAGAGGAGGAAGATGGCAGCCGGACAGCAGCAGCTCCTCCAGAATCACAATGAAGGCGCAGAAACTCATCTTCATAAAGACGATAACAGCAGCCAGAGAGAGAGACGACAGAGAGACGACAGAGAGACGACAGAGAGACAACAGAGACGACAGAGACAACAGAGAGACAACAGAGAGACGACAGAGACGACAGAGAGACGACAGAGAGACAACAGAGAGACGACAGAGAGACGACAGACAGACGACAGAGAGACAACAGAGAGACGACAGAGAGACGACAGACAGACGACAGAGAGACAACAGAGACGACAGAGACAACAGAGAGACGACAGAGAGACAACAGAGACGACAGAGAGACGACAGAGACGACAGAGAGACGACAGAGACGACAGAGACGACAGAGACAACAGAGAGACGACAGAGAGACAACAGAGAGACGACAGAGATGACAGAGAGACGACAGAGACGACAGAGAGACAACAGAGAGACGACAGAGAGACGACAGAGAGACGACAGAGACGACAGAGACAACAGAGAGACGACAGAGAGACAACAGAGAGACAACAGAGACGACAGAGAGACAACAGAGACGACAGAGAGACAACAGAGAGACAACAGAGACGACAGACAGACGACAGAGAGACGACAGAGAGACGACAGAGACGACAGAGACGACAGAGACGACAGAGAGACAACAGAGAGACAACAGAGAGACCAACGCAAACAATGGAGCAAATGAAAATAAACAGAGACGACCCGTCGGATTCTGGAGGAGCCCTGAACAACGTGGAGGACGAGTTAGGAAACACGTCTGGGATCATCTGAAACACGACGAGAGAAAATAAACCAAAGAAAACATGTTTGTCTTCTAACAACAAACCTGTCTCCAAGACCAGACCCATCTGAGGACATACACGTACCTGCTTGTTTTAATCTGGGGTTTTTTGCTAAATTTAAACTGTTGCTTATTTCTCATAAAACAGTTTGTTTTGGCAAACGTTGCTGTAATTTTGTTTTTCCTGGTGAAAACTGAGGATTTTACATTCATCTTCTACAAAGTGCATCAACAAAATCAAAGTTTACACCTTTATTTCTGTATGAACACACACAACATGCAGGACAGGCTAGCACTTTCCCCCTGCTTCCAGTCTTTATGCTAAGCTAGGCTAACCACATGAGACGGCCATCTGACCACGTCACTTGTCTAAAAATAAACAAATAACCAAGTTAAATAAACAAACACAATTCAAAGACGACACAGTTCAGAAACCTCCAAGAATCAAACCGGACCGAGCCAAGTCGAGCCACAGCGAGGCAAGGAGGCAAGGAGGCAAGGACGCGTGGGTTTACTGATAATAAAGGAGATGATTAATTAATTCATCAGACAAATTAATGAAGTAAAGAAAAGGTACAAAGTATTTTATGTTAATTCCAGGTCAGTTTCTGTGCACAGATGCATTCTGGGTATTTTATTCTCACCTTACTTTCACTGTTTTATGATTTTGGTTTTAATTCCCATCTTATTTGTATCAGTTGTGTTGATTTTGTGTCTTTTTGTGTCGTTTCTCTGTTTTAAAAAGGCTTTGAGCTGCTTTTCTGTGCAAATAAAGTTATTATTGTTAATGATGTTACAACACAGCAGCGACCTCCACCCTGCACGCTGTGAGTCAGGCAGCTCACCTTTGGCCCACTGAGCAGGTGTGAAATGAGGTCACACACACCCACACACACACACACACACACACACACACACACACACACACACAGAGCTCCTTCCTGTTCCCTCTCATTGTGTTATCAGCCGACCGGGGCAGTTTTCACATTCAAACTGTTTCTCAATAACCTGATACGCGTGTTCCCGGTTTATCTTGACAGGAGCGAAATCAGAAACAACACAAGTATCAAACGTTCCTCTCAACTCCTTTCATACTTGACCTTTGACCTCCCACCCAGGCCGGGAAGCAGTGCGCGTGAAACACTCTCGTTGTGACGGTTTCGAGTGATTTTACGAAACCGTTTGGAATTCGTCTCGTTCTGAAGGGTAAACTCCCGACAGGACCGCAGATTAAAAAGGTTTGCACCATCCTTCACTCCTGACAAAGCCGGGAGGATGATGGACAGTGTGTCTTTATCAGTGCAGGGAGAAGAAGAATCCAGAGTACTCACATTACACTGGGAAAATACTCCATTACAAGTAAAAGTCATGCATTATCAGCAGTAGATTAATATCCCTGCTGCATTAATGTGCAACGCTGAGCTCATTTCAATGACTTTACATCCTGCTGGCTGGTGTTTATCTGCAGGAATGCATCATGTTCTATCAAATCATCATGTTTTTGTGCTGTGAGGAACACGGATCTCTTTAAAACAGGCAGAAACGCAGCTTTTCAGCTTTAGGCTGGAACACAGCTGGAGATACGAGGCACTGGCAGACAACAACTGTAAAGCTGCATGAAGCAAAACATGCAAATACAGTCAAAGTACCTCGAATGTGTACTTGATTACAGTACTCGAGTAACGTTACATTAATGGTGGACAGCCTGCAGCCTGAGACTCTGCCGCTGCTGCAACAGGCAGCAGAAGCACTTTTATGTGCGAGATCGTGCATTTAATTGGGTTGTGATTGTGCGATAAAACCCAAGTGTAATTAAGTTGGATACTAACGAACGTGAGGCTAATTCGCCCATTTTTAAAAAATGTGTTTGTGCTGCACTGTTTGGAAATGAGCTGAGGCGCTGGCGTCACGACGCACAGATGAATAAATATGTTTGTTGTTTTTCATCTGTTTGCGTCTCCGCTCAGACGCGTCGGTGTCGAGCTGCTTCTCATTTGTTTGTGTTTTCTCATCTTTTGTAGCGACTGGGAACCAGTGCGAGCTTTACGCTCCGTCCTCCGCTCCATCTCCACGCCACCGCTCCCTGTGACTTACAGGCAGGATGCTTGAAGGTGACTTTAAAGGGGAAAACTCAATAATTATCAATATGGCTGCTGATAACAGACCTTTCCTCTGCAGATATTCTCACACAAAAGCATTTCACTGCATACATGGGACACATGCATTGATGCTGATATATCTGCAGTGTAACATGGCACTATTAGCCTAGCATGAACACAGAGGTTTCATTAACTGACGTGCATGTTTCTGTTTGCAAACATCACTTGTTCCAGTAAACGATCATGTTTTTCTGCTGTAAGCATGAATCCTGTTGTGCTGTGTCGCTAACGTTAGCGCTAACCAGCTCTGTCCAATCATACTAAACCAACCATGTTTGTTAGCATGTCTTCAGTTAGCATGATGTGCTGTATTTACTGAAATCTAACAAATCTGCAACTGTTTAAGGCTCCACTTGGTAAATGAGTTGCAGTAAAGTCTGTTGGACCGACCTGTGACCTAATAAAAGATGTTAAAGGTGCATCGAGCGTGTTGAGGAGTATCAACAAGTGCTGAGAGCAGGTCACTAGACGTCTGCAGCTGCTAATCTGTGTGTGTCTTAACAAACGAAGCAACTGTGGAACTGGAATTACAGATAAACACTCCCTCTGCTTCTGGAGCCAACTGTCATGAAAAGAAAGAAAAGCAGAGTTTTTGCTGCTGTTCCTTCAGTTTTCCTCCTTCTAGATCATTTTCCTGAAAACTCGAACATAACGAGGAATCACCGACTGGAGGCTTCCTCAGTTTCCCCCTCGGTGCCTTTTCAGGAAGCGTCTGAAGAATTAACAGCTACACACCAGAAAATTATTCAGAAATTAGTCGCAAATGAAAGGGCTGGAAAAATAAAGTGTTACTAATGTAAAAATATAGAGATGTTGTTTTAGCAGCGGAGGCAGCGGCTCGGTGCAGCTGCTGCGGGGTGAGAACCTCATATCTCCACTTCGAGCTGACTCTCAGTTTGCGTCTGTGGGTTTAATTAAAGCCGGAGCTGCAGCAGCGACGACTCCACCTCGTTCGTTAATTTGCTGCGGTCGTTCCGAGGCAGGGACGTGTTTACCGCTCAGAAACAGGAAGCTGGGTTTTGTCAGCAGGCTGATAATTTAATAACAATGTTTTTTAAGGGGGCAGAGACAATGAAAATGAAAGCCAGAGTCTGTTTTCTCTTTTCTCCGTGTTTCTCAGTTTGATTCTGCTGCGAACTGGAGAAAATGTTTTGATTTATTGCTGCTTCGCTGCAAAACACTGCGAGAGAACCAGAGAGTTCAAATCAAAGAGGGAGGAATGCAAAATCCAGAATATTCTGCCAACTCTGACAGCGGCTGAGCACAAAATGTGAATTTGGGTAAAAGAGGGGCGAGTGTGAGAGGATGGGACTGCTGTCAATCAAGCAAAGCCACTGGAAACCTTATGTGAACAGTGATTATCCCAAAGACTCGCTTTAAAAACTGTCAGATCAACTTTTTCATCAATGGCGTCCATTAAAACTGAAACAATATGGCCGCCTTCGGCTTCCAAACATCTCACAGTTTTGATGCTCTTTGCAACACGCTACGATGATGACACATGACGGCGCCTTAATCAAAAGTGTGACAGAGCTAAACGGAAACAGACGCGGCGACTGAGTGACGACACGCAGCTGAAAACAGCAGAGGGGAAACTATGAAACAACACCAGCGTCTCATTTACGTCCTTTATTCCAAACGTTGCGTCGCTGAACCTGCAGAATCCTGAAGGAGCAGGAAATGATGGACACGACGAGCAGGATCGACCCTTTAACAGTGTGATGCGACACTTCCCTAGCAGGGAGGCGGTAACCACGGCAACACTGTTTATTTAAAAAGAAAAAAAGGTCTGGGATCTCGATTATGTCAGCAGAAACACAGGCCGGCGGATCATAGGTGAGTCTGTGTTTACTAAAGCAGCAGTGAAAGGTAAATGGGTCAGCGCAGGACGACAGCTGTAACCGTGCCAACCAGTCTATAGACGCCGGAGCAGACACGGTTGCCGTAGAGACCTAAACAAAGCATCCAGTCGCATCAGTGGAGTTCACAGGAGAGAGGAGCAGAGGGACGGAGACAGAGATTTAGTCCATGTTGGAAGTGCTTATGATGTTATAGATATTGGCTGTTATGTATTATCATTATTGTTTTATGTTACAGTGTATTTAGTGATTACTGTGTGAGTGAATAATGAGGCGTGTCAGCGAGAGTGGAGAAGCACTTTATGATAAACAGGAAAATAAATTAAACCGATTCAGAGACACAACGTCCTCTAACTTATTATCCAATTATCTTCTATCTGTGTGTGTGTGTGTGTGTGGTGAAACAGCTCTGTTAAAGAGGAGCAGTGCAGCTTTTTAGGGAGGGAAACATTTAATCCATTTCAACCCAATGGAATGTGGTTAGCCTAGCTTAGCATAAACACTGGAAGCAGGGGGAAACTGCTAGCCTACAGCACCTGACAGCTCTACTTCACTGTGTACTGAATTACATTCATCTGATGAAGATTTTTGCCTTTAAAGCATTCATAAAATGATGCTTTGTTATAAATTAAACTCGGTTTAACTCAGTTTAACGGTTTCAGCAGCTGAAACATTTCCTCATTTCACTGAAAATGAATTAGAGACTCTCAGTCATTCACTGTGGACAGTTCATTAAAAGTTCATTTAGACTGCTGGTCGGACAGGACGAGCACCCTGAAGGCACCATTTTTCCAGGACTTTCCATTCACTTCCAGTGTTTGTGCTAAGCTAAAGTGAAACACACCGTGGGGGATGGCGGGCGGGGGACAAACAGCTGACGAGTTTTACAAATATTGAACTGTTCCTTTAACAACCGTGAGGATGAACTAAGTGATGGTGTCAGCCAAACACACACACACACACACACAGAGCCGACGCTGATGCCAACAACAAGAACAACAACACGGACTCTTGTAAGGACACTCGCACCATAAGTCACTTCAGAAACACACACAAACACAGGCGCGGGGAGTGTATCAGTGCATTAATATTCAGTCAGTACAGTAGCTGTGTTTACAGAGAGAGAGAGAATGAGACAGTGATGGAGGACGGCTCGCTCGCCCGGTCCTCGCTCGGCCTCTCAATTACATCTGACTGTGATTAATACATCAGACTGCATTAGCCTCTCTCTCTCTCCTCGGCCCTCCCTGGGGCTTTTTTTCTCCTCGCTCCCACCTTTCATCCACTTCCCACCCCCTGATTTCTGTCTCCACAGAAAACAGAAAAAATGGAAACTGGCTGAGGAATGTGTTGTTGTTTTTGGCAGATCTGGCTTGTGGTCCTGTGGAGCAGTGGGTTTTGGGGGAAGTTGTGGGAGGGGTGGAGGAGTGGGCGGAGTCATGAGAACACCGTGGTTAATCGAGCGGCGGCGTTCCAGAGACGCTGTAATGACAGAGAGCGGCCAAGAATGATGCTGGGAACCAAAACATGAAAACACATAAACATGAGCTGGTGAGACCTTGTTGTTGTTTACTGTTGTTTACTGTTTACTGTGGATCATCTGAATGAACTCCATGTTTTTATATTTTATCTTAAATAAAGTTTAATCACACACGCTAAAATGTACCATCCCTCATACATTACATACTATACTGTCATATACCATGCCATTATATCTGATAACATACCATAACATACCATAATAAACCATAACATACTATAACATACCATAATAAACCATAACATACCATAACATACCATAACATACCATAATAAACCATAACATACCATAACATACCATAACATACCATAATAAACCATAACATACCATAATAAAACCATAACATACCATAACATACATTAAACTATAATAAACCATAAATATACCATATAATAAAACCATAATATACTATAATAAACCATAACATACCATAACATACCATAATAAACCATAATATACCATACCAAACCATAATAAACCATAATAAACCATAATAAACCATAACATACCATAATAAACCATAACATACCATAATAAACCATAATATACCATAATAAACCATAATAAACCATAACATACCATAATAAACCAGCAATAAACTATAATATACCATAATAAACCATATAATACACTATAACAAAACCATAACATACCATAACATACCATAATAAATAAACCAGCAACATACCATAACATACCATAACATACCATAATAAACCATAACATACCATAACATACCATAATAAACCATAACATACCATAACATACCATAATAAACCATAACATACCATAATAAACCATAACATACCATAACATACCATAATAAACCATAATAAACCATAACATACCATAATAAACCATAATATACCATAATAAACCATAACATACCATAACATACCATAATAAACCATAATATACCATACCAAACCATAATAAACCATAATAAACCATAACATGCCATAATAAACCATAATAAACCCGGCAACATGAATCATATAATAAACCATAACATACCATAATAAACCATAATAAACCATAACATACCATAATAAACCATAACATACCATAATAAACCATAACATACCATACAGCCACCACCATAACACCACAACATGCTACAATGTATCATAATATATGTAAACCACAATATATAAAACATCACACAATGTATTAATTTAGTGTAATATACCAGACCATAATATGTGATGTACAACACCTCAGTCATATACCTGTTATATAGAGTCATACAGATATTGTTATATCATAATATACCATGCCCTAATGGTACTGTGGCTGTACTGTAGAGAGCTACACCAGCCCTTAATCAATATACCTGCCATACACCACACCAGACTATAAAATGCTATATCATGCTGTTATATGTGTTAATATACTTTTTATACAGTACAGCACATATTCAAATACCATAAGGAATTAATATATATGATCATTCAGCTTATATTACTGTGTGTGTATACCACCTACCATACCAAACCATAATGAGCTATAATACACCAGCGTATGTCACTTTATACCATAATATACCTTTATGCACCATTATCTACCTACTGTCATACTACTATTATAAATACCATCATACAGCACTTCATACAGTATATACCATCCTATATGATGTTATGATGTCATATACCATCATGCACCATTCCCTATCCCATAATACTGTCATAATATACCGTTATATACCAAACCTGACTGTGCCAAACCTTAATTTACCATCATATAAAGCATCACGCCACACTACTGTGTCATAATATACAGTATAATAATGTTAACAGTATATAATATTAATCCATTATACAAAGTGTGACTGGTGAAGCTTCCCTGTATCTAAATGAAGCCTGTAGCTGCAGGAGAAACAGGAGCAGACCTGTGTGTGACGAGTTTCACCGAGCCCGAGCTCTCAAACGAACCGACAGCTCGACCGCAGCTTCCCGCCACTTTAACGACAGTTTAAAGTAACGAACGGACGACTTCCCTCCGGTTTTGTTTGGTGGTCGGTCTTTAAACTGTAAACGATCAGAAACTAACGAAGTGATTTTGTTTCCTAACGAATGAAGAAGCAGAGAGAAACTGGAATTACTGATCAGAAATGGTTCGTTCCAGCTGCGCCGGGTTGGATACCGCTGCTCTGTGATGTCACCCAGCTCAGAGGGGGCTTTCCCATGGATGGTGTTGGTGGTGAGGATTGATGGGAGTCTGGGGGGGGGGTGATCCACTGGGAAACATTGGCTTTAAAAAGGCTCAGAGTGGAACGACCAACACGACTGCAGAGAGACGACGCCACATTCCTCGTCATTCCCCACAACTTCCTGTTTGACTCTGCAGGGAGTTTATCACTTATGAATGATGACATGACTCGGATAAATAATACAAGACAGATGCAGAGGAGGAAAGTGTGTGTGTGTGTGTGTGTGTGTGTGTGTGTGTGCGCGCGCGTCTCACTGTGTTGTTTGTCAGATGGAAACAAAAGAAGGATGAGAGATGGCGAGCAGGAAAACACACTGCGCTCCATTGTATGTGGAGTGTATGTATGTGTGTGTATGTATGTGTGTGTGTATGTGTGTGTGTGCCACAAAGTATTAAATCCAGCAGCACTGTTTTGCTAAATCTGCGTCCGTCGCAGCAAATCTGCAAACATGCAAAAGCTCTCAGAGGAGGACTACCTGAGGGGGCGAGGAGGGACAGAAGGAAGGATGTAAGGAAAGGAAAGAAGGACGGTTGGCCCTTCCCTCGATCGCCCCATCCTCCTTACTCTGAATGAACAGCAGCTCTTTGACAGGGGAGAGAGAGAGAGCGAAGGAGAGAATTAGGATTCAACTGCGGTGGTCGGCCGGGCGAGCACTGACTTAGATAAATCACCTGCATGCACAAAATACACACACACACTTCGAATACACACATTTTACTGAAGCAGTGCTGACACAAGAGCACACACACACACACACTCTCCCTCTCTCGCAGTGTACAGGCAGGATGTAGCAGTAAAATGTGAGAAGCAGCTGAAAGCCAAACTGTGTCTGTCCACATGGGAAAAGTCATTAAACCTCTGAAAACCTGCAGGAGTACGCAGCAGCTGATCTGACAGTCAGGACGAGTGTGTGTGTGTGTGTGTGAGACAGAGGGTTCAGCTGTGGAGATCCAAAGCAGATTCAGAGGAGCCACGCCTCTCCGTCTCGCGTTCACAAAGGTCAGCGGTTTGTTTTCATTTGAAAGCGTGTGTGTGTGCAGCAGCACGCTCCGTGATCAATAAACAACGACGCGATCACGCTCAGATGTAACAAGACAATGTAATGTGCATTAATGTGCAGAACGTATCCATTATAATCTGCTTTAATACAGCCACGGCTGTTTACACTGGCTCCACATATGGGCCGGTGCTCTGCTGATTTATTATAATATTCACTGTTTCTCTCTTTAATCAATGAGTGTCAGTGAAGGCAGCAGCGTCTCACAGTGAGGACGGTGTGTGTGTGTGTGTGTGTGTGTATCACTGCCTGATAGATGTTTTTCCTCCTGCACCGGCTGACGTGTTCCTACATCACCGTGAACACACACACACACACACACACACACACACACACCAGATACTCACTGCAACACAGAATGTGGATTCATCCGCTGCTGAAAATAGACCCCAACACCGTTTCCTCCTGCGTGACTGATGGAAACTCTTCATATTTGAGAGAAGTCGACGATAAAACAATGAGAAAAACGCAGAACAGTCTCAACAGTCTCAACTCATCTTTGAAGCATTTTAGCAAAACACACAGGAAGTGACGTCAGCGTTTCCTGTGCAGTGATGCTCGTTGGTTTCAGGAAGTGTGTGGGCTGTGGTGCGACTGTTTAAGGCATCCCCAGGGAAGACAACCCCCCCCAGAAACTACCCATATACATGAACTTATACTATACACACACACACACAGGAAGGAACAAGACGACAATGGATGAGCCAGAGGAGGAAAAAACAAGCGCTCCCTGTCCTGCTGCAGGGGAATCCCTTGAAGTGTGTATGTGTGTGTGTGTGTGTGTGTGTGTGTATATAGGGGGCAGTTAGTCTCCCACTGCTCTAAGAAACAGGAGCTGAGCTTAAATCCAATCCAGTCCGTCGACACGATGGGTTTTTCCCATACACGTGGCGTTTGTCTTCACGTCTCGACCTTTGAGTCAAAAATCAGAAACATATTTACAGAAAAGAAAAGAAAACGTGCAAAATATTAGACCTGAGGAAGACGTGAAGGGGCCAGAATAACCCAGGATGTGATGAAACGTAAAGTCTTGAGTAGTGACGCACATTTCCAACATGAAGCCGTGGTGCAAAATAGTCGATATAAGTCGATTTATAACAAGCTAAAAAGCTGCAAACACACAAAACAACATCAAAGAACGAGCGGCTGACTGTCGGGGGCAAAAAGCTGCACTTGAACACACCACAAAGACTCAAGCAAGCAGCCAACAACTGGGAAATGTAAGAAAATAAGAATAAACAGCAGTAAATTCACCAAAGGGCGAGGCTGAGCAGCCAATCAGATCCATTTCAACAACCAGCCTGACCCCATTTAAAACCTGAGTCTGTCTCCGTTAATTTCCTGCCCCTTCTCAGAAACAAACTGTAAATTTCACGGGAAGTTTCCTGAGAAAGTCTCTGTAATTTGATACCAATTATAAGGAAAGCAGCGGCAGTGTTCAGCTGGCACACGGCCAATTAATTGATTGCGCCGCTCACTTAACTTAGAGAGCCTTTTAGCCGGTGCACAGCGGGTCAGTCAAACATGCAATAATGTGAGATTTGTCCGAAGGAAAGAATGAAATCCAACATATGTGGAGAATAAAACAATAAAACCTCTTATAAACACAATATTTTACTTATAATTGTGTAACTTTCTCTGCAGGACATTAATTATTATTATATTTTGTCTTCAAAAAAGAATAAATGAGGGTTTTTTATTGTTTGGCAGGTTTTTTAAAATATTTTTGTTGCTAAAATGTTTTAAAAACAGTCCAATGTTCATGTTTCCTGCAGTCTGACAGCACATGAACGCAACTCTGTTTGTGTACGTCTCTGAATCATGTGACTGTGATGTCACAGTTCGAGTCTAAACCTCACATCACCATTGCTGCGCCATCAACCTGTCGATCAGATCAGCTGCACAAACACACACACACACACACACACACACACACACAACAGCTGGACCCTATTGTCACCTTGTACTGCAGCGTGTTGACGAGTGCGACCTCTGGCTTTGTTTACCCTCAAACAAAAGACCACACACTCAAAACACACATACACACACAGACACAACGAGACACACAATCTGACACACACACAGACACACACATACCAACAGAGACAAATGGCAGTCAATAACTTCCTCCCTCCATCTTTATGGAGCTCGTTAACTTCTCTCTCCCTAATGGCTCTCTGCTGCGCCTTTTGTTAGCCATACTGCGACACACAATGACACACGCACACACACTCAGCAGTCAGCTCAGGTCACACACTAACAGCAGCTGATGGATTTTCTTGCGTCGGGGAATCTTCAGTGTGATGGGACGTTGGCTCGGAGGAAGCTTCCTGTGCCAGCGCCTCTTTGTTTTTATTTTTTAAACGTTAAATATAAAGTTTGACATTCAGGCGTCTTGTTTGTGCATCTCAAGTCAGATCAAATGACGGCTGTCAGTCGCTCGTCTCTACAGTCCACAGCGATAATGATAATGGGCTAAAATGCTACAATGATGCTCGAACATGTGCTAAACCTGTTGCTAACATGCTACACTCTATGATAGTGACTGTGTTATCACGCTAGCTTACATCATGTCACATGTTGATGTGTCCACAAAGATGTTTGGCACGTTAGCATGTTAGCATTCCTGCTTCACCTTGTTGACATAATAAGATAAAGACATAACAGTCATGCTAGCAGCTGTCAGGCTGTAAATAGGCAACGCTAACATGGGCATGCTAACACATTCTCCATGCTCACACTGAGCATGTTTAATGTTTATCCTGAAAATAGCAGGACTAGCACATTGATATTTAGCATGTTAGCATGGGTCAGCTGCCAAATGTAACAAATGAAACCTTATTAGCTTCAGTATTTACAGTATTTTACAAAATGTCTTTTCTTCTATGACTTTTTTGAAACATGCATGTGTTTATTTAATGAATGCATGTGAAAATACAAACATTATATGCATCTTTGTTTGTTTTTAACTTATAACTTCCCAAACTGACAGACACCGAACACCAAGCAGCTTAGCCTAGCACGAGCCAACGTGGGGAAACTGCTAGCTTAGCGCTGTGACTCCGGCGGCCCATTTAAATGTGTTGCTACCTGCATGCAGCACAATTAAAGAGCTCACTGTGTCTCTGTCTGTCTGTGCGTCTCTCTATAGGAGGATAATCCGTCAGACGGACAGGTTCTTCTCTGTTAGCCGGCGTCATCAATCTCCGATCAGTCAGTCTTATTGATGAGCCCACAGAGCCGCTGCCAGCTGGCAGCTGCGGGGGAGACGGACAGACAGAGAGGAAGAGAGACGGATGGAGTGATGAAGAGCGTGATAAATAAAGGAAAGTCTCTGCGGAGCGGCGAGCCCCGCCCACCTGGTAAGAGACATTAAAAAGCCCCATCTGATGCAGGTTTTATGGCTTTGATCAGGGTAATGTTCTCCGTGATGCGCTCGTCTTAAATGTTATTTATTTACCTTCCTGACACGGAGGCCACTTTAACATTTGTTCCCTCGGAGCAGCGAACGCACCGAAACCATTAAAGTGGTGATAAACTGGTCATAGTCGGGATCATCTGGTTAATTGATTATAGAAAAACTAAACCTGACCTTCACAGAGCAGCCATGTGACCAGTAACAACGATCACGTGACCTGCGAGCATCAACTTAAAGAAACTCCGTCCCATTGAGATATCTAACAAGTCAAATAACACGGCTGTGTAAGAAGCATCTTTACCAGCACAGTGTCACTTTGCTAACTTCAAATAAGTAAAAGCATTAATTCAGCACCGTGAGAAGAGTGAAACTCCTGCATTTAAAGTCTGATTTCACTTGAATTATGCAAATATTATCAGTAAAGATACAAAAAGTATCTTATTATTATTCCTGCTGCATTAATGTGCATTTGTTGAGGCTGAGCTCATTTGAACTGTTCTACATGCTGTTGGCTCGTCCATGGGGGTTTTTAAATAAAGTTTATTCAGTTTATCACATGGACACAGCTGGAGATGCCACGTATCACCTGCACAGGAAGGTGACGAGGAGCTAAAGCTGTCAGGCAAGTAAGAGAGTAAAAAGTACATATGAAAATACATAAAATGAAAATACTCGAGTACATTGAATTCAGAGTATTTGAGTAAATGTACTTAGTCACATTGTGAGACAATGTAAGTGAATGGATGTAAACACACTGAATGTGTCTTTCTGTCTCCGTCTCTGCGTCTCCTCCTTTTCTCTGGATTTTCTTGGATGGAGTCGGATAACAGACGAGCAGAATTTCAAACAGGACACACACACACACACACACACACACACACACAGACACACACACACACACACACACAGACACAGACACACACACGCACACACACACGGACTGACGTCTCTCTCTGTCACTGAGCTGTGAATGACACCTTCATCCTCGTCGCTTTAACATTCAAACATCTCTCTCGGTGCACGCAGGGAATTAAATCTTACACACACACACACACACAGAGCTGTACACACACACACACACAGAACAGTGTCCAGATGTGTAAATGAAGTGCAGCTGTTTTAATATTGCTCTGTTTTCTCTTCACTCTCCTCCACTTCACCTCCTCTTATCTCATAAATCATCTCCTCCTCACCCTCCTCACCCCCCACCTCCCCCCACCATGTCCTCCTCTTTCTCCTCCTCCTCCACCTCTTCTCTCTCTGACCATATGTTTGTTTCCCAGCAGGTAAAGCTGTGCAGGTCAAAGGTCGCCGTGTGCACACAGGCTCATATTGACACAAGGTGGGAGCGGCGCAGTGTGTGGTGAGTGTGTGTGTGTGTGTGTGTGTGGGTGAGTCCTTTTGCTGGAAACCAATCCCTGTTAGCTGAACCCCCCCCTCCCCTCTCTCTCTCTCTCTCTCTCTCACCCCCCATCTCAGAGGACGATCGAGGACGAGTGAGTGATCGCCTTCCTCGCTGTCTCCTCGTCTTTCCTCGTCTGTGCTCAGATTAAACGGCGGCGGGTCAGGGCTGGTTAACGAACAGCCACCGGTCAGACGCTAACGGAGTGTGGAGCGGAGAGGAGGAGGAGGAGGAGGAGGAGGAGGAGGAGGGAGGTTGGGTGTTACATCTCGTCTTACAGGAGGTACAGGAGGAGATACTTCCTCCTCACTCAGCTCCTCTTTCCTCAAACCTTAAACACCAGAGACACAGAGACAGAGAGAGAGAGAGACACAGAGAGAGAGAGAGACAGAGAGACAGAGAGAGAGACAGAGAGAGTGGGAGAGAGAGACAGAGAGAGAGAGAGAGAGACAGAGAGAGAGGGAGAGAGAGACAGAGAGAGAGAGAGAGAGACCTTGGCAGCGGCTGCAGCTGATAGACATAGATTAACACTGAAGCTGTCGATAGTCGTTACGTTTCCGTCCAAATGTTGCAGAAACGCTCGGCAGATTCCCCAAAATGTGCCAAAAACAGAGTGTGAACCGACGTAACGAGTGTCTCTAACGAGCGTCCGTCAGATCTAATTAATCAGATCCTGTCTGAAAGGCCCGAGATTCAAGATGTTTCGCCGTCTCTCCGGCCGCGCGCTCATGTGAAGTCCATCGTGTGGGAGGAGGCAAACAGGAAGTAGGGTTTGTTCATGTTGCAATAAAAGGCAATAAAATGAAGCAGCAAACTGTAAAAATGATCCAGTTAATAACAAATAAAAAGCAGTAACAGGTGCATCGCGTGCAATCATTAATCATGTTGCACGGACACTTGGTTCTGCGTGTGGTTTATTAAGGACCAAACTATTAAAAAATGAGTCAGTTAATAGGAAAACAGGCAAAACTGACAGTAAAGCTGACACAGCAGAATATAAAGAGCTCGAGCTGCACTGGAAAAGGTTCTCAGGTTGTTTTGGAGAACAAGACGTTTGTCACGAGTAAGAAAAACACTTTAGTTCAGAGGAGTTCATCAAAAAGCATCACCAGAAAACCAGAAGGAGAATGAATGAAGGAGAGCCGATGTGCACCAACGGGCACCGACATTAGGGATCAGATGTTATGTGTGAAGTCTGCAGTGATGTTAATGTTAAAATGGCTGAAAGGGGAAACAGACAACCCGCGGGCGCCTGCTACCCTCATCAGATGTGTGAGGGTGACAGATTAGATGTTAATCACAACCCTGAGATCACTCAGAGCGCTGACCAACGCCACCGTGAAGGTTAAAAGTGAGTGGTGGCGATCAGGGCGGGTCGCTAACGAGAAGAGAGGCCGTGACGATCGGGTGGATTACTGAGGAGGGTCAGGGACGAGAAGACGGAGGGGTGCAGGTGTGATCAGGTGTGTCGCTAACGAGAGGAGACGTCGTCATTAATGAGTCTTCTTCGTCTCCTGATGATGACGCGATCATGAACATTCTTTGTGTTTTTACAGATCTTTGCCTGTCGGCCGTCGTTGGCCGCAGGTGTGTTTCTCCACCAGGTCACCTGAGCTGCGCTGCCAAGCTCCGCCCATCTGGGAGCTGCGTTGACAAATGCACCTCTGTGTGGCTCGCTGCTAACTTCTTATCTCCAGAGCACTAAACAAACACGGCTCAGTGAGGCACTGTGCAGCGTGGAGCGAAGGGCTCTGATTGGTCAAACATCCTGATGATGTCACTGTGTTCAGCTCTCTCTCCGTCTCTCCGAGGCCGAGCGGCGTATCTTCCCTCTAATACAATAATGTCACAGCTTTTCTTTTTTTTTTTTTTGAGAGGTAAAATTCAATTACAGCGGCGCTCCAGCTACACACACACACACACACACACACACACACACACACACACACACAGAGCAGTGGTCACAGCATTGTCAAGTCATAACAGCCCGGGAGAGACATTTTTGTGTATGTGACTGCATTTAACAACACACACACACACACACACACACACACACGCACACACACACACAGCGAGGACTTGCTGCCTCCTGATTCGCTGACTTGCAGTTTGTCGTCCTGTCAGGCTAACGTTTCAGCTGTCAGAACTGAAACTGCTAAAATGGCATTTTGGGTATTTTTTCTTTTTTTGTGGAGGACCGATCTTGTTTCCTTAAACTCAAATTCTGTCTGTTTGTCCATCTGCCTGCCTGTCTGCCTGCCTGTCTACCTGCCTGTCTACCTGTCCATCCTGAGACAGCATCTCCTCACCCTTTGACCTCAGTGTGTGAAAGCTCTGGGAGGATATTGAGGAAGGAAGGAAGGAGAAGTGGAGGAAAGAAGAAGGAAAGGAAAGGAGGACCAATAAAGACAAAGGAAAGGAGGAATGAAGGAAGGAAAGAAGGGCAAATGAAAGAAGAGAAGGACAGATAGGAGGCGTAAAACAAGTCCAGTGATGAACCGGAGTGAACCAGAATAGACCAGAACATGTTTCTTTGTTTTTCTCCTCTGTTTGTGTGAATGTGGGACGCTCTCTCCCTCTCTCTGCCTCTCGTCACCTCGACTCGTCTCTCCGCCGCTGTGCAGCCGTCAGCACATTTTCCCAGCATGCAGAGGGAGCCGGCTGAACGAGCGCTCACATCCAGCAGCTTTTAATGAAGCAGCTTCAATCTCTCGGTTAACGACAGACGACGAAGAGTGAAGAGACGGAGAGAGAGAGAGCGAGCGAGGCAGCACCACCTGTCATCCACACTCCTCGCAGTAGCAACCGTCGGCGTGCACAAACCGAGGTTACATTCATGTCAGAGCACCCGGGCGCTTTAGTTACTTCACTTCCTGCACCTCGGCACAAACGTGACGAATATGAATGAACCGTGGCCATTTTGAAAAGACGCTGACATCACAAGTTAATATGCAAATGAGCTGGTCGACACAAAGCGAGCAAGTTGGTGACGGTGAGCTAACGTGCTACACAGATGCTAAGTGCTAACACTGAGGGTGTACAGTTAGAAGCACGTGTGCACACTGTCTTAGCACGCTAATGAGTGCAGCATGCTAATATCGGCACTATTCATGGCGTGCTAATGGTAACATGTTTGCAGAGATGCAAGATATACTTTACAGCTATGCTAGCAACTCTGTGGGGTTTAGTTTTTAAGATGAATGCTAACGATGCATGCATGCAGTCAATGATGATGCTAAAACTTCCAGTATGAATAGACAAAAAGCTAAAGATTAGGTTTCATAACGTTTGATAATGTGCAGGTTGAATGGGCTGAAATGAGAATACGTTGGTAAGATGTAAGATTTATTATAAGAATAATAAATTAATAAATAAATGCACTTTTCAAAAATTTAGAAAGTGCTTTTACAGGATTAAAACACTTCCAGACTGTAGTAGTAAATAAATACATTATAATAATCACACAATTTAATTATAATTATATCAATAATTAAACAGATTCGCTAACTTGCAGGTTAGCATGATACCAAAACATGCTAACCTTTAGAGTAGCCAAATAGCTAGCTTTCAACAAAAACAGGCTAAATTAGTTTGATCATGTGGATTAAATATGCCGTTGCTATGGTAACCAGCGCTTCATATAACCTGGGCACTGACTGAGGGATTATTTAACCTATGTCTGATGTGGCCCTGGAACCCGTGCAACCCCTCGGCCAATAAAGACTCAGCGATTTTGCCCGACAACGATCAGTCAGTGTTTTTCTTCTGTTGCAGACAGCGACGGAGGATGATGAAGCATCTACAGCCTGAAATCTGACCCGGGATCAGTTTACAGCTGCTGTCGTTTTCAAGCTCCACTTCCCTTCTGCGCAGGAAGCTGAGCGGCTGGAAAACACACTGCACGAAAACTGATCTATCACCCAATACACCTGGAGGGGATTGCCTTACACACACACACACACACACACACACACGTGCACACAAACACACACACACGCTCAAGCCCCAGAGTCCAGATCAATCAAAACTGTAAATTGTCTTTTTCATACCTCAACGATTTTCTGATGATCTCTAGTTTCACTGAAGCTTCGCCAGGACTATGGACGCTAACGATTGCCACACACACACACACACTCACACAAACACACACACAAACACACACACAACTGTTTCCCTGCCGTTAGCCATTCCTCATTCCAATTCTGCAACAACCCTCACTTATTTCGTTATCTGCCCATCTCACACACACACTCACAGTTAAACTCCTTGACCTGTGGTGAGTCACTGTAAAGCTATGAGGTTTCAATCTGAAAACACACACGCACACACACACACACACACACACGCAGATCAAGTCTCTTCATGGGAACCCACATCAGCTGCAGGTTTGTGTGTCACTGTCACTGCGTGACTCCTGGTTTCACACGAGACACCAGCGGCTCGACGCGACCAAGGTACGTGTTTGTTGGACCCACTAATCATGAACTTAGCAGATCTTTATACCTGGTCACCTGACTTCCTCCTGATGTCCTTTGCTACAACACCTGCCCAACGGTTTGATCTCATTGGATGACGCCCATGAAATTGTCTGTTGTGTTTAAGGCCGGCTCGTTAATTGGAAACATTCTCTGAATGTTCCTCTCTGCAGTTAGAATAAGGTCACCGTGTAGTGGTTTTACTGGTCTGTATTTGACAATCTGGGAATGAGAACAGCCCGGTCGATTGAGTTTCCTCTGAGCTGAATTTGAGCTGCTCAGTTGCAAATGTTCTTCCTGGCATCAGTAGAAGAAGAAGGCGAACGCCTGAGGAAGGTGTGAATTTCCACTGTCCTGGTTTCAGCACCTCATCCTACCAGCCACCCTTTAGCCCGATGATCAACTCGGCTTCCTTTGAATCACTGAAAAACAAACTCAGCTGCGATCAAGTTCCACTAATCAAAACAAACGCTGTGACCCGAGTTTGAGTCCTGAAGCTGCTGCTGCACCTTCGTCCTCCGATGCTGATTCATCAAACTAAAAACAGTCTCAACTTCACCAACTCAATAATGCCTGAGTTAAACATGTAGTTATGAGCTCCGTGCACAGCTGCCACTGCTTTCAGATACTAATTAATACTCTCTCTCTCCACTCTCTCTCTCTCCCCCCTCTCTGCTGTGTCCTGGTGTCTCTCTCTCTCTCTGCTGTGTCCTGGTGTCTCTCTCTCTCTCTCCCTCTCTCTCCCCTCTCTCTCTCCCTCTCTCTCCCCCTCTCTGCTGTGTCCTGGTGTCTCTCTCTCTCTCTCTCTCTCTCTCCCTCTCTCTCTCCCCTCTGCTGTGTCCTGGTGTCTCTCTCTCTCTCTCTGCTGTGTCTGGTGTCTCTCTCTCTCTCTCCTCTCTCTCTCCCCTCTGTCTCTCCCCTCTCTGCTGTGTCCTGGTCTCTCTCTCTCTCCCCTCTCTCTCCCCTCTCCTCCCCCCCTCTGTGTCCTGGTCTCTGTCTCTCTCCCCTCTCTCCCCTCTCTCCCCTCCCCCTCTCTGCTGTGTCCTGGTGTCTCTCTCCCTCTCTCTCTCCCCCCTCTCCTGCTGTGTCCTAGTGTCTCTCTCCCCTCTCTCTCTCCCTCTCTCTCTCCCCCCTCTCTGTGTCCTGAGTCTCTCTCTCTCTCCCCTCTCTACCCCCTTCTCTCTCCCCCTCTCTCTCCCCCTCTCTGCTGTGTCCTGGTGTCTCTCTCCCACTCGTTCCTCCACAGGTGCTTCAAACCTGCTTCTTTTGAATCTAAATTCAAATGACTTTTTTTAGAGCCATTCAAATGTCTGGAATGCAGAGCAGCTGAGGTTGAGTTGGCCTGTTTGTGGAGAAAGTGCTGCCTGAGGCGTTTTTGGTTTTTTCTTTTTTTTTTGTTCTGGGGAGGGGAAAAGCCTGACAGCGCACCTTGTTTCCATAACAACAGCCGCTCATTTCAGCTCACCTGTTGCTCCCGTGTATGTGCTCTTTTGTATGTGTTTTTAAAAAAAGCTACAAAAACAACTGTAGATAACTGAGACGGGGACGACACATTTATTTAATCTGCTGAACTCGCTTTAAGTTTCATTTCAGGCTCTGAAAAACATTTTCTGAGCAACATCTTGAAGAATAAGTGAAGACTGCAGTTTTTCATGGCTGACTCACTCAAACCCAAATATGCCATTATGCGTGTTTCTGTCCTAGGATGGACCGCAGCGAGAGAAGAAGTCCGATTTTTCACTTCTTCAACCAAAACATCGAGAATAAAAAAGCTCAAACTGTAAAAAAACGTTTACACCTCTGTAATAAACTCGAGCGTGGACGTTAGACGGTTGAAGTGTTGCATCACATGATGTGTCACTGCCGTGTCACCTGTCACATGACAGTAACCGCATCACCTTTACCTCATGCACCGCTCTACTACTTTAACATACGATGTTATGTCTTAAGCATGTCATGTAAGTGGTGTTACAGTACAGCATAACTCACTCATGTTGTGTTATGTATCATAATATGTAATGTTTGTGCCATGTTTCTATCATAAATCCCTTTTATGCTGCTCTGTTGTCTGTTACTGTTACACTGCACTGTGCGTGATGCCGCTGTTATGTTTCACTGATATACATCACGTCCTGATACGCTGCATCATGCATTACTCGTGAATGTCACTGACATTTCACAGTTACATGTGATGTGATGTCAACAATACGTGTTTTACTGTTACATAATGGAACATATTGTTATGTATTGTTACAGTGTTGCTTGTTTATGTTACACGTCACTGTAACATTTCACCATCGTCACTTTGGGACATTGTTGCATTTCTCTGTTTTGTATCATTGTTACGATGTGTTACACTTCCTGTTTGTGTCACGTATCGCTGTTGTCACATGATGCTACATGTCACATTTCTGTTGAATTATGAGGACGATCACTGACATATAGCTGTGTTTTATAACGTTACATGTCACGCTTCACTGTTACACCTGGTACATCGCTGCGTTCACAGTTTTGTGTTGCAGTTACAGTGTGTTACATGTGACTGTTGTGTTCTCTATACTGTCAGTATTAAAGGTTTAGCTGTTAAGTTACACATTGCTGTTATGTTGTTATTTGTGTTTCTTCTTGTTTATGTTACCTTTTAATGCTCCGTCAGGCTACATGTCATATATATGTTGAATTATGTGACGAGTGACTGTCAGACCGTTTTATTACAGCTCTACATGAAGCTGTTGCGTTTCTGTTATGTGCTGCAGTTATGTTGTGGTTCAGCTGTTATTTTACACTTTGCGTTACTGTTGCTATGTGTTACGCCTCTTGTTCATGTCACATATTGATGTTACATTACGCAACATGAGACTGTTACACTATGATTCACTCAGTGTTAGGGTTTATGGTTTTGCTTCAATGCTAGCTACATTAACTATAACATTATATTATACTATAACACTATAACATGTTTGTCTTTCCCTGCGTCACAGTGAAGTGATGAGTCTTCACCCAAATCTAAAAACCATTTCATTACATACAGTTTCATTAAATAATAAACACTGTTAATGCACCAATACTCATTCCTACATCACTGACGCAGCATTTGCACCAGTGGCATTTGATTTTGTCCAATAAACCTCGTTTCACTGTGATGTTTAGTATCACTGCCATGTGAAGCTGCACTGAGTTACCAATGAATCAATTAAATGTCAAATATTATGTTAATCGACACCTGTTCTGATCATGAGTGAGTCCGTTTTTAAAGAGATCTGAGCATCTTTCAGGTTCTGGGCCTGTTTCAGCAAACGTTAATGGAGAAAACAAGAGCGTGCATTAAAAGAAATGAGTTAAACTCTGATCAGCTGAGTTACAACGGTGACTGTGGAGCTGCTGCTGTACCTCACAGACACATGTTTATGTATGAATCACAGACACAACAGAGCCTGAACGCACCACTAATACAAGCACTGACAGAGGAGGATGAATACGATGTAGGACCCTTCAGAGCTGCGCCAGGAGCAGCAGGAGGGCGATCTTGAGTTGTGTGACGCCCGACGTGAAAGCTTTTAAAGTCGTAACCATGGAAACCTTTCTCATCTTCGGCGCTCTGACAGGACGCGAACGCGGCGCTGAGACAAAACAAACAGCGGCGGGCTGATCTCCAATCAGACCAGCCGAACTGGTTTGGAGAAACCAGACGGAGTGTCAGTGTGTCACATCAACACACTCCTGCGTGTATGTGTGTGTTGTGTGTGTGTGTGTGTGTGTGTGTGTGTGTGTGTGTGCTCTCCAGATTGAAGGATATGTCCTTCTCCTTTTATTGCTCCAGTCAGAGTGTGTTTTAAATATTCATTCCTTCCCACTGAAGCCGGCGTTGCATTAAAATTCCCTTTGCAGCGCTAATGGCTATCGGCCCGCGAGGGATGGGGAGGGACGAGCGAGGAGCGAGCGAGAGGAGAGGCAAGAGAGGGAAAAAGGGAGAGAGAGATAGAGAGAGAGAGAGAGGAAGAGGGAGGAAGAGGAAAACAGGACAAGACAACCAGGGATTAAATACATTTGTTTTCTCTCGTACCAAATTAGTATTGACGGCAGCTACCTCCCCTACTGCACACACACACACACACACACACACACACGGAGCGAAAACCCAGCCATGTTGAAAATTAATTACTCAAGTGTGTGTGAGGTGATACTGCACGCACACACACACACAGAAAGAGAGAGAAACAGACATACACACAAGTGAAAGTGGCAGAGCAGGTTCTGCCCAGCTGCTCTGCTATACTGACAGTTGAAAGGATATATAAATATAAGTGTGTGTGTGTGTGTGTGTGTGTGTGCGTGCGTGCATAGCTGCAGGGCTGTCGAAGAAGGAAAAGGCAGCAGGAGACGATGAAGACAAAGTGGCTCCATGTCGACAAACAGAGCAACACACTCAGGATGTGCCCATCAGTCGAGGAGTAGAACCAGTGTTTACTGTGTTGTTGTTCTACATGTTGTTGTTCTATATGTTGTTGTTCTACATGTTGTAGATCTGTGTTCCTCCATGATCTCAGGTGTTTCATCAGGTTCAGAGACTCTGTGAATCCAGATCAGTCTCTGTGATCGGCTTCACTTCCTGTCTGTGGCGTCACCGCCTCCTCTCTGTGCATGTGTCAGTGTTGTGTTTGTGCAGCTTCATAAACTGACTCTGGATCAGCTGGAAGACACATTTGTATCTGAAGCAGATGACAGTGGTTTTTAAGGTGGAACTGCCCACCAGAACTACCCAATCAACAGTCAGTCAGTGTGTGACTCTTGCAGAGGAACCGTGAACATCCTGTTCGGGGTGATCAGGGTGCAGGTTTCCCCTCACACCTGCAGACTTGCATCAGCCTCACCTGCCTAATGCTCGTGCGCTCTAAACAGCGATAACGTGATTAGTTGTTGCAGAGTTTAACAGATGCAGCCAGTGAGGCTCAGCTGTTGAACTCTAACCCACAAAGGAATCGTTTTATCTTTGTTAGAACAAGAAAAGACTCACAAACAAAACTCTGAAGCATAAAGTCTGGTCAGGCCGGAGCAACAGAGGATTAACGCCTTTAGAAAGAAGGTGTGACTGCGACGCTGTAATCCTGGAAACAACACAAACCAGATTGTTAATCTCACTGTACTTTACTTTGTTTGAGCGTCTGTGTGGAAAGCAGCTGCAGGAAGTGTGTTTGTTCCCGCCGAATGATCTTGTTTAACTTGTTGTTTTCTGCAGCTGCTCTTCAGTCCGGCCTCTTTGTCTCGCAGGCAAAACCAAATACTGGATTAGAGCAACGCACAATCGTCCGTCTTAAGTGTTGATGCAGAAACCTGCAGCTCGGTAAACGCTCAGAGCTCGCTGTAGATCAGAAACATGGAGCTGTTTTTAACTGAAACTTCGTTTTTCTCCTCGTCCTGCACATTTTTCTAATCCTGGACTTTCTGAGAGTCGATGTCATCATCTAAACTCTCGGCGGATGTTTTTTTCTGACTGAAAGCAGCAGAAAAAAGGGAGTTGGTGAGATTTAGTCGAGCTTTGTGAGGCTCAAAGGCGAAAAAGAAGCAGGATGGAGTCGGACGTCTTATGGTATTACAGACAAATCTGCCGCTTCCACCGCGTGGATCAACCAAGTTTCATGTGATCTCCTCTGACAGACATCAGAGACACACAGGACGGTTAGCGGGATCACCACACGTCTGACTGACTCGCCTGCAAGAGACGTTAGCGGGGAAGTGACGTCACAGCAGCGTCGAGCGGAAAGTGCTTCTGCAGGTTGATGCAAATTCATCTTCGTGCAGCTGAAACTGATGAAACGTGTCGCTTTTCCATGACATAAGGTTCATGCTGTGGGTTAAAGGCATCATCCACTCCCACTCAGTGTGGAGCTCACTGTTCTTCACTGGCTTGCTCTCAAAGGTCACAGGACTGATGCATTTCACTGCAAACCGTGAGGTGCACACAGCAGAGTAGGTTACAGTCCACAGGCCTGTTTCCACCTTTGGCTGCGCTGTGATCAGCTGCACCGACAGGAAACTGAGGAAAAACAACAAAAAAACACAAAACGCTCCAAAAATGGATGAGTTGAGTTTTTCTGCATGAGTCTGACGCCAAACGCAGTCGACAGGGAAACATGAAGCAGAGCGGACGATGCTTCACATCGACATGATGAGAAAACTAACTGCACGTCTCAGTAAAACGTTCACTGACAACATATTTAACCTGCTTTAAACTGGTGTTAATGCAGCTGTTAAATGCAACTGTTTCCTGGTTCAGTCTCTGGCTGCAGGTTCAGGTCTGGCTGCAGGTTCAGTCTCTGGCTGCAGGTTCAGTCTCTGGCTGCAGGTTCAGGTCTGGCTGCAGGTTCAGGTCTGGCTGCAGGTTCAGTCTCGGGCTGCAGGTTCAGTCTCGGGCTGCAGGTTCAGGTCTGGCTGCAGGTTCAGTCTCTGGCTGCAGGTTCAGTCTCGGGCTGCAGGTTCAGGTCTGGCTGCAGGTTCAGTCTCGGGCTGCAGGTTCAGTCTCGGGCTGCAGGTTCAGGTCTGGCTGCAGGTTCAGTCTCGGGCTGCACTGAAATATGGATTATTGATTTGTATTGATAATCAGTTAAGACTCTCCGTGTTTATCTCGTGCAGGAGCGACCACGCCTGTGATGGGATTCGGTCAGATAAACATTAAAATTTAAAACAAAGACATAAACAACTTATTTGTATTTCAAAGTGAACATGGCTGAATCTGAGTTAGCATCACTTCACTCAGTGCTGCGACCTCTGACCTCTGCACCGCCGCCTGCTGCGCGGTGACTGATCGCAGTGAAGGTGACTCTGATATTAAACCTGAGACACCTGAGCGGTGTGGGGGAGGGGGTGGATCAGGTTCAGACATGATGTCTGACGGTGAGCAGCTGATTTTATTGACTGCCCGACACGCGGCGAGGATCGAACGGCGGCTAAATATAGGAGCAGGAGAGAACAGGACGAGCTGTGTGTGTGTGTGTGTGTGTGTAGGACCACGAGGCTGCATCCGGCTGCAACGTTTACATTAACATGCTCACTGTCATCGTTAGTTTGGCGATGCTAATCCTGGGGCTCTGTGCGGTGGTTAGCGATGCTGCTAACTGTGGAGCCGCTGAATGGCGTCACACAGCTCCTGAACACCACACGTGACCTCTGACCTGACCTGCAATCAGTTAACGAGACTAATTCACTTCCAGTCAGAGTCTGGAGGCGAACTGGCTGCAGGATAATTAAAGAAGAAAGCTCATTGGTCGGTGTTTCTCTCCTTCCTGCAGCCACTCCTGCTGGTCACGTGACCCTGTTTGTTTTTGCTGTGTCTCCTCAAGAAGGAGGGGGAGGACGTGAAGTGGTCTCCCACCCCTCCCCCCTCCTCCACCTGCTCCTTCTCTTTTAAATAGGAGCTTCAGTCAAATGTAAACGAGGACACACTGATGAAAAACTGGATTTTATTTATTTATTTTCATGTAAACATTTAGTTTATCTTCCTGAAACGACTCCAACGCTTACTTTATTTATTTATGTTCACATTTTAAATTTAACTTCATTCATTTTTTGTCTTATTTGCATTTTTAAAACAAAAACACCTAAAAACACAAATCACACGACCACCGGTGAATAAATGAATAATATGAACGACATGCACCAACACGGTGACTGTGACACTGCAAACTGACATTAAGACGCTTTTATCCATATTTTTTATATTTTCAGTAAAATAGTTTGATTTAAATGAAACGCTCAGCAGGAAAACGTCCCCTCGACCCCTGAGACTCTGAACCAGCGCGAGTGGTTTTATCTTTATTTAATATTTGGATTGTATGAGCCGATCGTGTGTTTTAATGCTAAATAAACATAATTAGTGACCGAACCGGTCAGAGAGATGTGGAGTCAGCGTTTCCTCCTGCTGAGAAACAAATGGCTTTTACCTCAAAAGGAAACCATTTGGACGGGGGGGGGGGGGCAGTTAAATGTCTGAAGGAGGAGGGAGTGGCTGCAGTGGGTGGGGCAGGAGGGGTAATAAGAGGGCAGACAGAGTGGTAGTTCGGGTGGAGGGCGGGTGGTGTTGGGTGTCAGACGGTGGAGGTCAGACATAAAACCGGCCTGCGGTCTGAGCCGGACTTCGTTTGGATGTGGTTTCATGTTTGCATGTGTGTGTGTGTGTGTGTGTGTGTGTGTGTCATGATGGGAACCTACACTGTAAGTAACGTCTGCAGAGCACGTGTGATGTGTGACGTGTGTGTTTCCTGCTCAGGACACAACAACAGTTTGCTCTTCCTGTTAAAAAGCGTCGGTTTGTTGCTGAAAAAGCAAAAATATGAAATTATCTTTTGGAAAAAGCCACAAAATCGAACTTTCAGTGATTAAAAGTTGAAATTTTTGAGAAATTAACTTCTGTAATAAGAAAAAAACCTGAAAATCACCCTCTGATCATGTTCTGCATCAATTATTTGCTGATTCTCACATTTTTCCTGTTAAAACTTGCATCATTTCTTCTTCTGCGACACAAAAGCACATCTCCGACTGACACACAAGACGCCGCTGCGATTTGATTGGAGGATCTCGCTGTTGTTTGCTGCTCAGATTGTTGTTTTGTCACTTTTCTTTCTCCCTGTCCTCACACGTCCTGCTCAGATATTCAGATCAGACGCCAGAACCAGAGAGAATCACATTTGGCCGCAGTGCGAGCCCGCACACACAGCCTGGTGCACGCTTTGCATCGTGGGACACGAATATCGAGTCACGTCTGCTCCGACTGTGACGGAGGGGGGTGGAGAGGGGGACGCCATTAAACAAGCAGACCTGCTGTTTGATGCTCGAGGCACCGAAAACCTGCACGAGTCCGGCTCATTCGATCCGGTCTGGACAGAACTGACGGGATCTGTGTTGGGAGAGGAGGCCGGGGCGTGCGAGCTGCACTGCACACTGCAGGACACAGAGAGAGAGAGAGAGCGAGAGCCAGAGAGCCGATGTGCTGAGTCAGAAGAGACAGAAAGCTGCAGACGGCCTCTGACTGACAGATATACAGCAGTGTGTGTGTGTGTGTGTGTGTGTGTGTGTTCGTGTGTGTGTGTGTGTGTGTGTTCAGCAGTCTGATCAGGGTCAGTTGAACCTTCCTGAGTTTCCCTGAGCAGGATGTATGATTTACGGCCTCGCCTGCTGCTGTAATTGTCGTAATCCTGAAATTCGCCGCAGTCTGTGAGCTGATTGGAGGATTTCAGGGTGTTAAAGTGGACAAAAGTATGTGGACACCTTTACTCGTGGGCTCTTTGGTGGAGGCGTGTGTGTTTTCTGTCTCAGCCGCCTTCGTTTTAATGAAGGTCGTCATAAAAACAGACGCTGACGGTTCAGATTAGGATTGAGAGACAGGGAATGTGTTGATTCATGGGAAACACACTCTTTAACACACCGGGCACCTGTTCAGAGCCCATTTTCAACAGAGTCAGGTGACTCGGTGCGGAGAGGAGAGAGTCTGAAAGTATCTCACAGGAGACAGAGTTGTGTGCCTAAAGTCGACCTTCATTTAATTTAAATGGGATAAAAAAGCAAACAAGTGGCCTGTTAAAATAAGAACAGTTACACGAAGTGGACAAAACTATGTGGACATCCCCTCCACTCACTCTTGTTGACTTTGCTCTGCAGCTGTTTATTTGAATGGTTCCATGACAACAATACTCTTCCACACTCTGCTGCAGCACCGCGGGTAAACACCAGACGAGCCCGAGCCCGACCTTTAACCCCGCGGTCACCTTCCCTCATTAGAGCACATGTCAGCGGGATGTGAAGGGGAAACTCTGTGTGTGTGTGTGTGTGTGTGTGTGTGTGTGTGTGTGTGTGTGAGAGAGATCACACAACATCAAAACCAACACACACTTCACCAGGAGGTCAGAGGTCACAGCGGTCTGCGCTCTGTTAATGTCAGTATCTGCAAATCAAGGACACTTTCCATCACAGCTGAACCTTCTGCTGTTGGTTTGTTTACGTCTGTTATTAAAAAAACAAACCTGCGCAGACTTAAAAGTTATTGATTTGTCCTGATAATCAATCATTTTAAATTGATTATTCATTATTTTAACATTTTTCTGCAGAAATATTTAGCAAAATGTAAATGATTAATGCTAAATTAAATAGGAGACATTTACACACACACACACACACACACACACACACACACACACACAGCAACAATTAGGCTAATTAATTCATTTGTGGGGTTCAAGTTTCAATTTCATCAGTTTAAATTGGATAATTAACAGGCAGCTTTCTGGGGGACCTCACATTCATTTTGGTGCAACACACACACACACACACACACTCTCAGTATTTAGATAACCCCCCTTCTTGTTTACCTGCCGGGGTTAATTAATGCTGCTCATTTGGGAAACAGACTAATCATTTAGCCCCGCCCACTGGCTTCCACGACTGCTTGTCACCTATTGGATGCCAGTCTGATTGACAGCTTGTCAGTCCGCCCGCCCATGAGTCTCACCAATGACACCTTGTCTATCACGGAGACTGATGCTAAAGACTTTCCATAGGGTTCCACTAGCATTTTGCTAACATGTGACTCAGATCACTGCAGCGCTGCCGACACGTCCTGGATTCTTTTTGTGTTTTGGAACTTTTTCATCCTTTAATTCCAGTTGATGCAGGAGGAAACACTCAGATTACACAGAGTGCGATGATACTTCGCCCTCCATCATCACACCTCCAGGAGCAACAACTTCCTGTTTGGGTTCTGCTGGTGACAAACAACACAAAGAGGAAACAACAGCTCTGAATTGTTTTTGTTTGCTGTCCTGAACCAAAGCAGCAGATAAACACCTTTGTTTTCTCACTTCCCCTCGGCTGCCTCACACGCTGCCCGCTCTCTTTTACACAAAGACATCATTTCGTCGTGACGAGAACAGGTGAGGAACTGAGCGTCGACTGGTTCCTCAGGTGGGAACACAGGTAAACATACCTGCGCTCTGGCTGATTTCTGTTATTTAGTCACCTGAGAGTTTGTCACTTTGTCTTTTATCGCCTCTTACGTCACTTTCAGCACAACCCATTAATGTGGTCACCGTGGTAACTATGGTCACTGTGCCTCTGTGCGATGTCATAACTTTGCCATTTTAACAAACCAGCCACTCTGTTCCTAATCTAATTTAAATTATGCACAGACTGTGTCATTATGTGAGTCTCACACTCTGTAGGGAGAACAGAGCCTGTAAGACGACAATCAGGGCAAACTAAATCTCATTTAAGCCTGGAAACGGTTTAAACATCCAGTTTCTTGTCTGAATCGAACTCTACAGGCTGCCGAAGCCGAGCACAGGAGGAAGCTCGCTCCTCTCCGCTGACCTCTCAGGGTCAATCCCCGAAAAAAAAAACAACCTCAGCCACAAAAACCAGACCCTCTTTTCCCATAATCCTCCTGGGCGGGCGGGAGGAAAACCAGCAGGATGGAGAGAAAGGGGAAGATGAAAGAGAGCAGAGGCGAGCTGCTGGCTTCATCGCCTCATTACCGACTGTGTTAGTGTGTGCGTGTGTGTTACTGTGAGTGTGTGTGTGTGTGACAGGTACTCAGCTTGTTACCCAGCATGCTACGGGGGTCAGTGAGGTCAGAGGTTGTGGGTGGTCACTTCCTGTCCATTAGCAGGAGAAGGATAAAAAAGGCCCCTCATCAATCAACCAACACCTGGTCGCCACGGGCAATGGTAACTAGGAGGTAACCAGGAACACGTGCACGGCAGCAGCGGGGCGACACCGGGAGCAGCACAGGGTGACGACCTTCGACCCCCGGACGGGAAGATTTCACTTTAACTCAAAGTGAAACTTTCCCCGTCGTCAAACTCTGCTCGGGCTGATACCGGCGCCGATGCACGCCGCGTTAAGCGGATCAAATATCAGGCCGCGATGTCACTGCAGCTGCAGCGTCAATGTCATTAGGGAATAAATAAAGTTTGAGGAGTTGGTTACAGTTGTCGAGCTGAGGCAGCGTTCAGAAGCGCTCAGAGGGGAAATCTGCGAAGAAGAGGGCGCCGAGGAGAACGCTCAGCGGTGCGTTCACCTGCCGCACACATACCGGTGTCATTCCTGATGTGAAACGACATGCGAACCGTTTCATAAGATGCAGAAAATGTTTTTGTAAAGAACATTTGTTGTTTAATACAGTGACGTGTTTCAGAAAGAAGCTTCTGACCGATTCACATCGCTGCAGAGTCGCTGCTCAGTCACAGAGACAAGCTCTGTTTCCAGTCCTGGTCTCAAGAATCACACATCAGACGGGATATTAGCAGGAATTCACACACACACAAACACACACACACAAAGTGGGAAATGCTCCATCTTGCAATAACGTTCACACACAGGTTGAATTTGGGAAACGTTGGAGGAGGTTGTGCATTTGCAACAGTAAAGAAAGGTCAGGACGGGCGGTGACGCAGGAAGATGGGGCCTGCAGGGAAAGTATCAACACGACGGAGACAAGATAAGATCCCTACTGTATGAAAACGAAGGTGAACAGAGTGTGTGTGTGTGTGTGTGTGTGTGTGTGTGTGTGTGTGTGTTGTGTCATGCTCTGAGCAGGAGAGTTTTGCAGAACAGCATCGACACAAACAGGGAAGAAGCAGAGTTCAGTCTGATTCGCTTCACATGTGCACGGCTCCAAATTGTGCGTTTTTGTGCAGAGTGAGTGTGAAGTGTGTTACTTCCACAGCCGAGCTCCTTCGTCCTGAGCAGAGGATGTTTTTATCAGTCACAGGAGACGTTTCACCGCACAAACACTACGATGACTGCACATACTCAGAGCGCACGTCGCCGATAACACTTAAAACAAAAAGCAGCATTCTGACTTGTTGGACGAGCATTTCTGCTTTTTTATTGTTGGTGAGGTGAAAAATCCTGTTTTGTGCTGTGAAAATACAGGTTTACAACTGGGACACACACACACACACACACACACACACACAGTTGCACAAAGTTGTTCTGAGCATGCTCAGTGTCTCTCCAGCCCGGCAGCTCGATTGACAACATCAAAGGTTCAAACAGATAACACACACACACACACACACACACACACACACACACAGCCTCCACAGCAGGTCAGAGCTGGTGTGTGTGTGTGTGTGTGTGTGTGTGAAACAAGATCGACCAACAACAGCAACAACACACTACATTGTTAAACACACTTGCTTCCCTCCCCTCCATTAGTCTGTCAATGATGTGTTATCTTCTCATCAAAACACAAACACACACGCGTGTGCACGCACACACACACACACACACACACACACACACACACACACACACACTCATCATGGATGGATAACCGTTCCAGGCCAATCAATATTCAGATTCCCCTCGAGGTGCCCAAGCATGTGTCACTCATCCAGTGTGTTGTTTAAAGTGTGTGTGTGTGTGTGTGTGTGTGTGCGTGTGTGTGCGTGTGCGTGCGCGCTCAGTAACCCAGAAACTCGGGTCCAGAGTAGTTGTCCTGGTTTACATGTTAACCCAGTTGTTCCGCCCCGATCAGAGATCAATAGCTGCAGCAGGTCGCGAGTTCGATTCCACGCTGACAGAAGCAGGTTCACGCTGAGCCTGACGACGATGCTGACGAGTCGCTTCCTGTACGATTACTGTGTTTCTGCCTGTCCGGTTTCAGATGGTGCATAAATAGTTTTAATATTTTGTGAAATATGTGTGTGTGTGTAAGTCACATGTCTGCACGGTTAGTGGTCAGTTAGCTTAGCTTAGCATAAAGACTGAAAACAAGGGGAAACGTATAGAAAAAAGTATAAATAGGTTAAAAAAGAACAAAGTTGCTGAAAATATATGAATAAATATGAATACAAGTTTTTCTCCACTTACAAACAGCTTAAAATATATATAAATATAAATATTGTTTTGTTTTTCAAAACAATCAAATTTAAAATTAAAAACAAAACAAAACCATAAATGAAAACGTGAGGAGAGTAAAACACATTTTTATAGTCAAATCGCAGCAAACATCATTTCCATAATTCGAAGGACAGTGTTTTCTCTGTGTAGCTGCAGCTCCTGTGCTGAAGGGCATCATGGGAAATGTAGGCAAACACAGAGCGAAGCAGGACTAATGTTTAACATTCAGCGTCGTTTCTGCTGCTGCGACCGTACAGGAGTGTTTGAGAGAGGCGCCGTGACTACAGCCAACTAAACACCATCTGTCACAAAACACACACACACACACACACACACACAGGCTGCCCTACTTCCAGTCATCCTGAAAGCATCAACCAGGACAACGCTGACACGAGTTACACCTGTCTGTCTGTCTGTCTGTCTGTCTGCAGCAGCCAATGAGAAACAGGCCTGAGCTCAAATTAAAATAAACACAAACTGATGAAATAAACACAACATGGCTTCAGTCGTGACGCTGAACATAAAACATCTGCAGCATGAATCAGCGTCGCTGCTCTTCACTTTTCTCTTGACTTGTGTGACACTATCCTGCCTGTAAAAGGCTTTTATTGTGAAATACTCGGTAACTTCTGATTGAAAAGTGTTCGAATCTTACAAAAAACACTGAAATTAAAAATAATAAAGAGTGTATCTAAATGCCCTATTTAAACTCTTAATTAGTCACATTCATTTCATTTGTTTTATTAATTATCGCTCCTGTAATTCAGTGAAAAAGGTCTCACTGGTATTTCAGAGCCGCTGACATTTATTTTTTCTAGTTTTAAAAATTGAATTAAAAATACTTAAAACGATCGAATTTCATTTAAAGTTCAGTTAAATCCTAGTGTCTCCCCGGTTAGTGATGTGTTGCTATGACGTCAGTGAGTGGTTGCTGTGGCGTTAGTGAGTGGTTGCTGTGGCGTTCCGAGGTGTTTCTGGGTCATTAGCTGGTTTCATTTTATGTAAATGTTATTTTAAATCATTTTATGCTTCTGTAAATTAAAATTCTGCTGTAGTTATACTGAATATTTGGTTTTGTTTAGTCTAAAAGTGTTGGTGCAGGTTAATAAAATATGCATGTGTTATTGATTGATTGATTGATTGATTTAGTTTAAATTGTTGCTTAAAGTTAGAAACTTTACAGGAGAACCTGACGTCACTGTGCTCGATGCACGTCACCATGTTCCTGCACACATTTTCATATCATATCTCACAAAAGGAACGGTCACACTGTGCTGCTGAATTACAGTTTTACAACACACACACACACACACACACACACTCCTCCCTGCAGGCCACCATTAGCAATGTAAATGTGAGTGGCCGCCCAGCAGAGCGGCGAACCCTTCAGAGAAACAGAGCTGCTGCTGACGTGAAAACCAGGAAGCAAACAACAACCACGACAACAACAACAAGACGACACCACGGAAACAAGAAGTACGCAGCAGGATGATGTCAGAGAGGTGGACAGAAGCAACCCCGCCTCTCCTCCAATCAGGCTCCTTGACGAATCGATGGCGGCGTTTGCTCAAAGCGCTGTGGCGTTTACTCAGAGTCCGACTGATCAATGGCGCAGTTTACCGAGGAGATCGGATATTCACACAGACGGGCGGCGCAGCGACTGTTATTATTATTATGGGAGAGGACGGATAATGAGAGGACGAGGAAGAGGAGGGAAATAATTATGAAGAAGAAGAACAACTACACATGCTAACGACGCAGCCGGCCCTCAGGACCAATCAGCATCAAGCCTCGCTCTGCAGCGCCGTCACCTTCAAAACAACATCATCCACTTCCTGATTCTGTGTTTATGATTGGTTAGCAGAGCATCCACCTCCATTCATGCTCTAATTATCATGACAGACCCTTTGGTCCTCAGTATCCCACAATCCACTGCATGTTTGCACAACCAGACACCTCTCAGCGACACATAAAGTGGCATGTGTTTATGTGTTTATGTGTTTATCACCACGAAGCTGCAATACAACAACAAACAAAGCTCCAAACTGGGACTAAACTGGATTTTTGTGTTCATCTTTTCATTTTTCATCATTTTCACATGAACTTGAGCTCAAACTGGACAAAAAAACCTAAACTCTGGCTTTTGTTTTGAGTGTGAAAGGGTCAAACCGGCATTTATTCCCAGGTCACATGACTCTGCGGCAGTCACGAGCATTTAGCAGCTAATTTTTACCCCTTTTCTCGAGCAATGATGAATTTTTCAGTATTGGTGTAACACAGAGACTTTCCTCTCCTTCTTCCTGGTCACTACATTACCCATAATGCAACACAGCAGCTGACAGTGTTACCGGAGATTTGGGTTGCCATGCTAGCAGTGGCTAACGCAGCCTGCAGCAGCTCCAGAACGTCAGATTCTTAAACTCCTCTGACTCGAGTGACATCACATGAGGACGTCACACGGCTTCCTGCGCATGTGCAGTCACACCTGGTGTAAGGTCAGTGTTGTTTCCCTTTAATCTCTGGTCCTGGATCTGCTGACTGAGTGAAACAGATGTCAGTCTTTCATCACAGCAGCGGGGAGTCCGGCTGCATGTTGTTGCAGCGGTTTGACAACAGTTTCATACATTTTAAATCAGGTGTTTTACCAAAAAAGCTGCAGAACAGAGACTCTTTTGTCCTCAGCTCGACAATGTCACACCTCACCGACAGTCTGGAGGTCAAAGGTCAGAGGTCACAGCAGACAAAAGGCGAGCAAACATTCCTGAGACCCAGAGAGTGACGATGGTGAAGGATCAGAGGAAGAAGAGCTGAGAACAGAGTGTGTGCGTGTGTGAAACCAGAGCTCATTTAAAGTTAATCAGGCACGCTGCGAACTTCTAACTTATTTAAATCTGCTGTTCTCCTTCTTCTTCTTCTTCTTCTTCCTCTTTCGGCTTCCTGTCTCCGCTGAGAGCAGCAGGCAGACCTGTGAGCCTGATGCTCTGCTTCAATCGAAACCAGAAATCGATTACGAACTGAAACCTGACGCCCACAACAAAGCACTATCACAGAGTTTTAAATGCACTAAATCCAATTTGGTTTATTAATCCAAATTAACTGAATTCATAATTGATGCAGAAAGATGACAAAGTCGTTTGGCAGAGACACAGAGACTCGCATCAATCACAGAGCTGCAGGCACAAACTCACTACACTGCTCTGCTATGTGACTACAATCACTCTGAAAACACAATATTATTAATCCTCATTAGCTTTGGGCCAAATGAGAACAACAGCAGCTTAGTTTGCTTTCAGTTTGTCATTCAGCCTGGACGCCGTGTGATCGGCCTCCTTCTTTTCCTCACGTCTGCTCATTTTGTCAAGTTTGTTTGTCAAATAAGAGCAAAGAGATCCAGAGGTCAGAGGTCAAACCGGGGGGGAGGGGGAGTCACAGCTCGAGTTTACAAACGCCTCGTCAGCAGCGATGATTGCACATTTAGAGACAGTTTAGAACAACAGATCCAAAACTTTTCTGACTTAAAAATATTTGAATAAACCTGAAAAAATACTAAATGAAACGTTATGAAACGTTATAAAATCGTCTGTGTTATTTGCAGCTTTGTCCGCAGTCGTGTTGAGCAGCAGTCTGGACTGTTTGGAGGTGTCACGTGTGCTTTAGCTCGTGTGCACAGCAGGCTAACAGCAAGCTAACGATAAGCTATGTGAGGTCCTTTTGTTTATAGTGATTCACCCTGAGCCTCTGAGCTTTTCATATATATTAAGCTAAAAGGTGGATAATTGATTGTTGAATCATCTGCATTATGTTTTATTTATCACTTTTTATGGTTTTAAGACTTCAAACTTTTTGGAAACAGAGTTAAAGAGTCGGCGAGGGAGGTCAAAGGTCAAACAGCAGCTCAGGTGTTAAAAGCCGTCAGCGGCTGGAGCAGCAGCAGCACGTCAGGCTGCAGATGATTACTGAATATAATGAGACGATTACACTCTGTGCAACTCACCTCTAATGTCAACACACACACACAGACACACACACACTCCCACAGAGCCACACACTTGCCTGAGCAGCAGTAGAGGCAGTTAAGTGTTTCTCTGAGGCGTTTAGGGACTTTCTGCCTCTTCCAGCTGTCAGAACCAAAACTGAGTGATGGACGATGATTGGCTGTGGCTGCCAAGCGTGCACACACACACAAATACAGAGTCTCACACACACACACACACACACACACAGCCACACACACACACACACACAGAGCAGCTTTCCTGAAGCTGCTGGTGAAATATTCAGTGCTGCTGTGCACACTAAAGGCAGCTCATCTGCCTCAAGACATTTACACCTCATTTTGCCAATTTAGTGTGGCATCCCTCCTCCAGCCCAACACACACACACACACACACACACACACACTTTCTCTAAAGTAAAGCTGGTTAATTCCAGCCTCAGTGTACTTCTCCCATGCTTTACCCACTCAGTAGTTCTCTAAGGCAGCAGTCATACCAAAGCTAATCGCTACGCTAAAATACACACACATACAGACAAACACACACACACAGTCTTATACAGTCTCATGCAAGTTTTCCTGTGTGAAACCAGTGTGTTAACGTGTGAAGCAGCAGGACAGTCTGTTACTGAAACACCTTAACATCAGCAGCAAGAAGAGACGCCATGTCAACACTGAGCTAAACCAACCAGCTCACCTGCTAACAGGTGGACGAAGACACTGACCCAATCACCTGCTGACCAACTAAGTATGCTAACCCACCAAACAGCCTCATATAAATCCAGGTAGGCTGCTAACTAGCATGCTAACCACCCTAACAGCCTGCTAACCATCCAGGTAAGCCGCAAACTAGCATGCTAAACTCTGAATAGCCTTCTAAGCAACCAGGTAACCTGCTAATTAGCATGCTAATCTTTTAATCAGCGTGCTTAGCAGTCAGTGAACCTGCTAATTAGCATGCTAACCAACAGACTAAAGTGCAAACCAGCAGTGAGACACAGACTCACCTTCAGGAGCTTCACTCTCGCCCTTCTGGATGTTATCCTGGTTACTTTTCAGTAAAGCTAACACGCTAAAAGTCATGTTAGCAAACATTATTCATCACAAAATTAAAATGTTTTTATATAAACTGATAATTCTACTGTTTCTGAGACCTTCAGAGATTAAAATGACCCAATTTTAAAAGGAAACTAGTGAAATTTGAGGAGAAATGATTTGCACTATTCTGCTCTTTTATTGAACAGATCCAAGCTCACTGATTGGCCAGTTTAATCAGGAAGTATCACATCAATGCATGAGAGCGCTGGGATCAGACCAATAGCAGAGCAGGAGGCGGAGACTCAAAGAGTTTTTTATTCCAAGGTTTTCTTCAACTTTTACTTGTTTTTATTTCAGGTTTTAATAATTTTGTTGAAACTTTTATCATTTTAGTGTTGTTGTTTCATTATTTTACCAATCACTTTTGTCAAATCTGTTGCATGTCTCTGAAGCTGGTGGCAGCTTGGTACTAAATAAGTGAAGTATGTCACTAAGAGACAATATAAGTTTGATTTAGAGACCAGAAGTTTCCAGGAAAAACAACAAACAAAATACATTACAATATAAAAACAGATGTCTTTGTCTTTCCATTCAATATTTCACCTTAAATCTGTATGTTTCTTACTTTATTTTATTTTTTACATTGCAGCATAAATGCAAAGACAAACTGTTCCAGATACTTTGAGGACAAACAGGTGAAATGACCTGTCAGAATTACCTGTTGTGCTGAATCTCCACAAATAAAGATTGTTTTTTCACTCTTGTTGTTGCTTTTCTGATTAATGGGTTCATTGTTTTGCCGTTAATAGCTCATCACACGTTGGAACAACAAAAAAAAGTGTCTTCAAACAGCTTCATTGGTCTGACAAAGAGTTTCAGTTCACAAGCCTAAAAACCTGAAAAGCGGTGAATCATCTCAAACTGAAACTGAACATTTTGGTGATTTCAGGCAGAAAAATGAAGATCAGCAGTCGGTCCACACCGCGGATCAGTCAGACCAAACTACCCAGCAGCCCCTGCAGCAGGACGCTGACTCTCCATGTGTTTATTTATCTGTTTGCCCCGGATCGCTCCATTGGCTGCTCGGCCACCCGCGACATCACATAAACGAGCCGCAGGGGTGGACTCAACACCATGATGGAGGACGTGGGAACTGAGTCCGGAGACAGGGATTTTGTTGTACCTGTCCCACACTCATACTCAGACACACACACACAGGCGGTTGTCACGGAAACACTTCACTGCATGACCTCAGGCTGTATGCAAAGCGTAATGCAAACACTGGTGAAAGAAGAGTGTGTGTGTGTGTGTGTGTGTGTCCAGGTATTCACATCCCTGCCTGCCCTAACATGTCTCTACTTCCAAAGAAACGTTTTAAGCCCTCCCCCTCTCTCTCCTTGTCATCGTTGCCATGGCGACGCTGACAGGCCGCCGTGACAGACAGCTAAAGTGGTGTTTTGAGTTTTTCAAACGTGGCTTCCAGGTGTGTCATCAGTCCATTCATCTCTCTGTTGTCACCTATTGTGCCTCCACCTCTACAGTGTTTCTCTCCATCACTTTGTCTGTTTTCAGTTGAATGACAAACACACACACACCCACACACACACGCCCAACACACTCACACACACTCAAACACACAGTGGACTCCTGAAACTCCCAAATCTCATTAACAAACTTTCAGACCGGCGGTTGTAGATTAAAAATGGATCAAGATTCTGCAGCTGCTCGGCCTCCTTTCGTCTGTCTGATAAATTCACAGGCAGATTTTTGTCAGATTTTCATCTTTTGAGGTAAAAATAAAGGCTCAGTCCTGCAAATCATCTTTATTTTCCCTTCTTAATTCCAACAGGGGGCATTTTTAAGTCATTAAACCAGAGGACAAAAAATTTGTTTTGCACTAAAACTAATTAAAAACATTTTTAATTTCACTTTCTGAAGCAGCTAATGGCAATTTTACTTCAAAATAGAATTACACTGAAGTGCATTTAAGCTAAAACAATGGTGGTACTTTCACTTTATACATAAAATAATGACATCTTAATGTAATCCGTCTGTCAAATGTCAATTTAAAATGTTTAAATGTTTATTTTATCCATTTGTTGTCATAAATCAACATCAATAACTTGTGTTTGTACCTAAAAATTACAAATAATCAATTATGAGAAAACTGGGCTGTTTATATTTTGACAATATTAACATTTTCTGTCTGAACAGACATAAATCTTTAAAAACTTCTCATAAATATTTTGTTTTGTGTTTTAAAATTAAGTTCCTGCCTGCTGTTTTAATTAGGGACTACTTCCAGCGGTGGATTAATACACACTCGGTGCTCTTGGGAGTATATGGTCCAACTTTGCTGGGCAGGACCTGCATTTGCTGTCCAGATCTGACAGAGTTGATATTAATACACTATATGGCCAAAAGTAAGTAGACAGAAGTCATTGCCTGCTATGATAAAGTGTCCACATACTTTTGGCCACTCAGTGTATTAAACCGTACTTCCAGCAGAAAGCAGCACATTATTTGATAATGTTGTTATCAGAGGAAACGAACAGCCATGCAGGAAATATCTTCCTGTTTTCATCCTGTGACTCAACAAATCATTACTGATCATTTCTGATATTGATGATGTGTTTGATTCGTTGGTGTTTTCCAGCCATTGGAGTCCGGCTCGTCGGAGCTGAGCCGATAAACTGTCTGCTGGCTCTTTTTCTTTGGAGATGAACATTAAGGAGCGGCTCTGCTCGTTTGCTTTCTGACAGCAGCTGAGGAGAGAACATGAGCGCTGCTGTCCGACAAACACCGACGCAGAACAGATTTGTTATTTTCTGTTTCTGAGCTTCTGCAGCGGCTTTAACAGGATTCACACAAACCTTCAGGGAAATTTTCAGCTCGCAGAGAAAAAAAAGGAAAAGAAAAGAAAGAAAAAGCAAAGAAAAAGTCACAGATGTGGAGCTGTGTGTTAACATCCGACCTCAATCCTCTAATTTAACCTCCAGAGATTAGGACGAGCCATTAATCCAGAGAGACAGAGAGCGGGAGAGAGGGAGGCGCAGTCCTGCTTTTTGATGTATTACTCGTGTGTTTTGTGGTTTTTATTTAAAAATATTGTTGTTTTCTATTTTGAAACGTCTTCGTTTCTGCAAATAAAGCAGATTGACGGGAAATTAAAATAAAGAAAAGATGAAATGAAAGATGGCGAGTCGAGGTCAGCCAGAGGATTAGAGACAGAGAGAAACAGCTGTTCACTGAACACACACACACACACAGAGTGAGTGCATCCTAAAGTGCTGCATTTGAGGACCTGACTGAAGCCTCCTTAAATGCTTCAATGAAGATCTGCTCTACAAACTGAACCCAGTGATCCCGCACATGAAATATTCATCAATGGAAAACTGAAAATATCCAAACACACGTGACCGTTTGGATCCAGAACAGGAGCTCAGATCGTTTACTGTAGTAAAACACAAAGTATTTACAGTACTGACAGGTGAGTATGGTGCTGCAGACGTTCCTGCTGCAGACGTTCCTGCTGCAGACGTTCCTGCTGCAGACGTTCCTGCTGCAGACGTTTCAGCTTGAACCACTTTGATACCGTTGGCTGCTTTCATCTGCAGAGATGCATCATATTTCATATATAGATATAAGATAAGATGGCTGACATGACTACATAAGCTCCGCCCCCTCCATGTCAGCAGCTCGTTCTCGTGTCGTTGATGTTTGTTCAACAGTTTAAGCGGTTGATGGTGTGAATGGGGGCGTGGCTTCGTCATTGACAGCTAAGTGGGCGGGAAGTCAATACCTGTAGCTCCACGATCACTGCTGCACAAACTCTGAGAACAAATCAGCAGAGCGGCACCCACATATGGGATGTTTCCACTTCCTGTTTGTCACAGTGGGACAAAGTGAAGACGCAGCAGCCATCTTTGTTTACTGCAAATAACTTGAACCTCCCAGTCAGCGTGATGACCTGGACTGTGGACGTTTACTTGTAATAGAGTATTTCACTACGAGTACTTCTCCTCATACCTCTTTCTCCTCACAGATCAACCAGGAAGAGGAAGAAGAGGAGGATGCAGGAAGTGAGGGCACAGCACGAGGATGAAGAATGTGCAGGAGATAAAGGCAGAGAGGTGATGAGAGGGGGAGATTAAGAGAGAGGCAGGGAGGAGGCAGGGGGAGGAGAGAGGAGACGAGTGTTTCCCATCCAAACAGACACTTCAGGTGATACGGAGAGAAAACGCCTCGTAAAAAGAAAAAAGACAGCATCTCTCTCTCTCTCCCTCCTTCGCTCTTATCTCCTCGCCACAGTCTGAGTGCAGGAAGGAGAGGTGATTCAAGGTGAAGAACGAGGCGGCCATGTTGAATAAAAACCAGAGAAGGGACGGAGGAGGGAGGTCAAAAGGGGGGAGGGAAGGAAGAGAGTGGGTGAGAATGAGTGAAGGTAGGGAAGAAGATAAAAGAGAGGAGGGAAGAGGAAAAGGAGGGAAGGAAACATAAAAGGAAAACACATAGGAAGGAAGGAAGCATGGTGGGTAAGAAGAATACCATGGAAGGAAAAAGAAAAAGATAGAAGGAAAGGTTGGAAAAGGGAAAGGAAGAATAAGGAAGGAAAGGAAAGAAAGGGAACAGGAAGGAAGAAAAAGGACACAGGGAAGGAAACTGAAAAAGGAAGCATGAAGGAAGAAAGGAAATGAAGTGAAGGAAGAAAGGGAGGAATGAAAGATGGAAGCTCCCCTCCCCATAAAACCTCTCTGAGCTCAACAGACCGCTGCGTCATTTTCTGCCTCAGCGCTGAAGCAGTTAACCAACACACACACATACACACACACACAGTACAACACACACACACACACACACACACACACAGTACAACACACACACACCTCTGCCAGTCATAAAATCTCTGGACCCTGCAGGGCAGAGCGTGACGAGGGCAGAGGGCGTCCCAGTGTGAGTGAGTGTGTGTGTGTTTGTGTGTGTGTGTTTGTGTGTGTGTGTGTGTGTGTGTGTGTGTGTGTGTGTGTGTGTGACAGAGACATATAAAGTAGCACTGAGATAAAAACAGTGTTTATGGTCTGCAGAGTGTGAGCGGAGGAGGAGGATGAAGATGAATCTGAAGAAGATGGCGATGATGGCGATGATGGCGATGATGGCGATGATGACGATGATGATGATGATGAAGAACAATCCCAACTAAAGCTCCACTTACTCGCTTCCTGTGGAGCTTTTAACCACCTCACCACTGGCTTCATTCGATTAAACTTCAATGATCTGATGATGGCGAGGACGAAGGTTAGAATGATGATGTCAAGAACATTAAAACTACCACAGGTGCTGTTATGTGGTGCCAAACAGGAAGAAGAGAAGAAGAGATGAAAGATCAATTACAGTTGTGATTGGATCAGAGGGAGGAAGGAGGAAGGAAGGAGCTGCTGCTGATTATGTTTCATTTCCTGATTGATGGAGTCAACTCTCTCTCTCTCTGTGAGCTGTCACTTCCCTCTCCATCACCTGTCAGTCAGGATTCAGACGGAGGCGGTTGCCGCGGCGACTGCCAGCGACTGTACACTTGGCAGAAGGTCCTTTAACACCTCGAGTTGTACCCCTCCCACCCACCCCGGCTCCCGCTCCCCCCTCTCCCCCGTCCTGTCCTGATTGTCACTTAGCATCTGCTGCAAATTACTGCACTCTGTTCCTGAAGATACTGCACTGCTGATACTGATACTACTGCTACTGCATGTACTGCTGATACTGATACTACTGCTACTGCATGTACTGCTGATACTGATACTACTGCTACTGCATGTACTGCTGGTACTGATACTACTGCTACTGTATGTACTGCTGATACTAATACTACTGCTACTGCATATACTGCTGGTACTGATACTAGTATCACTACTACTGTTTGGTGTTCTGGTTTGCAGCATTAACCGATCATGTTTACCTGTGAATTAGCATTTTATTAGCATGTTTCATTCATATGCAGATGCTAATGCTAATCAGACTGTAAACAATGACCAGCGCACAGAAGAGGAAGTACAACTGATACTGATACAACTACTACTGATGGTACAACTGTCAGTGGAGCTACTTTGGCCGTATTTTACCATTTCGCATCAGAAGCTCATACATGCAGGTTTAAACCCGCTAAACACGCCAACATGGCCGCCCTGCCGGCGCTGCATCCTGCAGGACAGGAAGTCCGGACTCAGCCGTTGTTCCCACAGACTGTAAACAGCAGCGATGCTCCTGGTTAATCAGCTGTTTACACGCCAACGTCTACCCGGGTGTTTGTGTTTACATCACTGCTGATCAGAGCCGGAGCCGATAAACACCTGGGACTGCTGCAGAGTCATGTGACCCAGCACAATGCTTCTACTAAACAACCCGACAGGAAATAAACAACAAAAACAGGATTTAACCTGAATCAGAGTCTGAATCGACTGAATCCAAACCAATGCTGCTCGACCACAACCGCCGTCACACCAGTGTGTTAATGTTCGCAGCATCTGTACCGCCGCCGCGGAGGACAACGAGCAGCCATGTTGACTCTGTGTGTGTGTGTGTGTGTGTTCCTGCAGACAGACAGAGTTCAGCAGCCCACTGTACAGAGCAGCTGTACAGCAGCTGACCTCTGACCCCACCTACAGGTGTGTGTGTGTGTGTGTGTGTGTGTGTGTGTGTGTGTGGAGGGCAGCGACCTCCTCCTCCTCTCCTGAGTCATACCACCTGCTACCAGCTCTGTTTAAGCACACACACACACACACACACACACACACACACACACACACACACAATGATGTATATATGTACTGTGTGTAGTGTTTCCTACTCCCCTTCTCCTTCTCCCCCCCCCCCATGCCTGCATTTACTGTCGCTCGCCTGTTTTGTTCTTGTTTGTGTGTGTGTGTGTGTGTGTGTGTGTGTGTGTGTGTGTGTGTGTGTGAAGCCTCGGGCAGGTTTCCGTTCCACTTCGCTTGTGTTGTTGGAGCAGGTGGCAAGACAACACACACACACACATGAACAGACACACACACAGTAACACACCAACAAAATTATGTTTCTTGTGTTTTTTGATTTCTGGCTCCACATAAAAGTAAAACACACACACACACACACACACACACGCACACACACGCACACACACACACTGATCTTTGTATTGAGTCGTCTCAGTGGCTCAAACACAATCACAGCCCTGAGGGGGCGACCGAGATAGACAGAGACAGACAGAGATGGAGAGAGAGGCTGAATAGGAGACTGAAGGAGTTCCTTCACGGTTCTCGAGGTTCTCTGTTCCGTCGGTTAAAATAAACCGCTGCATCTGAACAAAACAGCGAGAAAAATGAGAAAACCTCCTGTTTCACGCTGATCGTCCCCCTACTTCCTGTTCCCGTCTCGCTTTGACTTTCCCGTGTGAGAATGAGCACGTATGCATCACCAGATTGCTTCCAGTCAAGTCGTTTGGATCAATTATTATAATTATTATGATTTTACTTCACTGCCACCGCTGTGTGTGTGTGTGTGTGTGTGTGTGTGTGTTTCCACCCTCTGTTTCAGCAGTCAGAGCCACAAAGATGGAGGTTTTACTGGTTTACAGGTGAGATTTACGACTGGCTGCTGCACCTGCTGTCACTCAGCGTCTCCAGGAAACACCTGAGAGTCATGTGATGGTGATGGAGCGCGCTCAGTGAGGACGTCAGTGTTTATGTGAGGGTGAAGCAGCCATGTCAATTTCATTCAATTCAAATGAGCAGAGGCTCCACCTGTCTGACACACCCCACCTGTCCCAAACACACACACACACACACAGAGCGGGCGGAGCAGATTATGACGTGCTGAGAGATGTTCGTGTTCAGGAATGTGTGTGTCGAAGGAGAAAAAAGTGTGTGTGTGTGCGTGTGTGTGTGTGTTACAAAGCCCCCTTTGTGACCAGGTACACCCCCCTCCCTCCTCCCCTCACCTACCCTCACCAGAACAGCAGAGATACTAAGAGATGCGTCTCCATCTCTGCATCATGCCTGTCCTGACCTGTGGAAACACACTCAGCCTGGCGTCTGAACTACGACCACAACCACCAAGCCTTTAAATCAAACTGTGAAGATGTCAAAGTCGACTATTGCATGTTTTTCTTTGAATTTCTGAGTGAAAACATGAAAACTAAGCAAAAGAAATACTGTGCATCTGTGTGAAAAGTTGTAAAAGCAGACGTGCAAACAGGAACTGAAAGAAACACAACTCTAAAACAGACCCAGTCTGCTGTCAGGTCAACAGAAATTCAAATTCTGACAAGTTGACGAGTCTGAAAGTAAGAAAACAAGAAAACAATGTTAGCGGCTAACATTAGCCATGCTAACCCCTGCTGAATGGGGTCAAGCTTGGCTCCAGTTCAGTGGTTTTATTCTAATTTATTCTCATATAACCTCATTTTCTTTTTCTGTATCAAGCTGCTGCAGAACCACCAAAGATTTCACAGGAAGTTTCCGCCTCGCTGGTCTGCGTCTGCGTCAGGCTGCAGCCCGAGCTAGCAGCAGGTGGCTACACACTAAGATACAACAGCTGAGTTGTGTTGCACACTTAAAAATAAATCAATATAAATCAATAAATTGTTAGTCTTCTTGACCATTTACTGTTTGCCTTTGTCTGCAGGAGTGTCTGCAGTCTTGCAGTTTCTCTGATGCTAACATTAGCATGCTAACATGCGCTGTGTTACAATGTTAGCATGCATGTTTAGAAATACAATGTTCACCATCTTGGTTTAGTGTGTTTACATGCTGAAGCCGATGGGACCGTCACTAGCTTTGCAGGTTTAACGAACTGAAACTTTGACCTGAGAATGGCACCGGGAACATGAAAGCATCACGTCAGAGGCAGTCAAACTGACATCTGCTGAGACATTTCAGTCATCAATCACTCGCTAACATGGCTGCAAACACCACGTCTATGCTTTAATATGGCACCGCAGTTTGCTTGCAGTCTGAGTGATGCTGCAGATGTTTGTCATTGATGTTTAGCTCTGGTTGATCCAGGACCGTCTGAGGGTCTGAGAGGCCACAGCAGGAGCCAGAACCTGCAGGTGAGTCTCTATAAAATGCTTCTTGAATCAGCCTTCGACAGGCTGAGATCAGGACAGCTGTCGTGGATCTTGTCCTGAAATCATCAGGTGAGGGTTAGCTTGTGTTTGTGGTGGATGTGTATGAATTAAAACTAGAAAAATCCTGATTTGAACTGAATCTGCAGCAGTAACTGTACTCCAGCTGCAGTAACGTCCACCGTACTCGCTCCTCACACCTTCCCCTCAGCTGTGGCTGACTGATGACGGCCGCTCTGTCCCAGCTCGACGCCATTTTTAGCCACTGAACTGAAATTACTGTAATTTTGTGGGGAGAAAAAGCTTCTAGCCGCCCGGCTAATGGTCACCATTAGAGTTTCTTTTTCTGACAGCAATGCTGCATCGCAGAGAAGCAGTAAAGGCGTCTGTCTGTTATCCTGCAGGAGCACGCGCTTTGGATTAAAAACACCTGTTTTCAATGAGTAATCGTTTGATGGACTGTAACTGTAGCCGAACAAACCGACTACGGGTGTTTAGCGTGAACATTAGCGAGTTGCGCGAAAGGGAAAACGCCTCAGAACTACTGTGCTTCCTTTAACAGGATGTTTAAATTTAATCCAAGCAGCCGACGCATGATGAAAGGGATACTTCCTGGCAGGAGGTCGATGGTCTGATACTTATTATCGTTGCACGAAGGTATTTTTGCTCTTTAGCCTCATAACTTGGGGAGAAAAGACATTTTAAACAGATAGATAAAAGTATAAAATCAAATCACTGTGAATAATTCAAACAAATACTGATTCTTCCTTCTCAGGTTGTGTCGTCTGAAGGATTTCCTGCAGGTTTTGTCACTTAAAATTAGCTTCTTCTCATATGTATTAATTAGCTTGATTAGCGCAGTCAGTTCATGTGTGTTTACTCAACATGTGCTGATGTTACATCATTGGAAAGGTTTCAGTTCAGAGTGGAGCTGCGCTGCAGAGGGAGCTGCACTGATGTGGGTGTGCTGTTTTGTGCACAGGTGAGCAAAGACGAGTTTGAAGCTTTGAAGACGTTTAAATCTGTTTTTTTATGTCACAGTGAAGTCGAGAGATGTCAGAGCGTCTCATAGCAATTCAATAGTTTGTACTGTACCAACATAATCTTCCCTGGATTAAACTACAGAATACAAATATTGTATTTTTCACTTCACTGCATACATTTGATAACTTAGGTTGTTTTGCAGATTCTGAAAATATAATCAAATATATATAATATAATATAATATAATATAATATAATATAATATAATATAATATAATATAATATAATATATAATATAATATAATATAATATAATATAAAACAGAACTTTATTGATCTCCAGACTGAAATTCGTAAACTTGTCATTTATGTATTTAATTATTTCCAATCCGCTCCATCTTCAACAGCTGCATTAGTCTAATCACACACACGATAATGATAATTAATCAAAACATCCATATTTATATAATATACATTTTTAAATGGGCCATTCTGCACAATGAGTACTTTAAGTTTTGGTACTATATTAAATAGATTTTAATAACACTGTCACTGGATTGGGAGTATTTCTTTGGGATAATCTGTTATTCGCCGATTGCAGACGTACTGGTATCATAGTTTTTAACATAAAGAATATTAAGTGAAATCTCTTTAGTGAAGTTATGTGTTTCTGAGGACCTCTGCAGAGTCACATCGCTGCACAGTCGCTGCACAGTCACAGAGAAAACATCTACATGATCGGGCGGCCATATTGGTAATTGCTGTAACCTCGGCTGAACTGTCGGCCTCCGTGTCTTTTGCTCGATATGTTAATTGTGGAGCAAAAGCAGGTTGCAAGCGTTTAAAGCATTTGATTATGAATCAAACTCAGGAAACAACAGAAGGGAAAATTGAAAAAACAATGCAGATTTGGATGAAGGGGTGTTAGAAAACAGGCTGCGGCGTCTCTGTTCTCTCTTCAGACAGCTGATAGGGCGGCGGATATGAGAGCTGGTTGCAGGCGTGTGATACGCCAGCTTACAGCAAAGTAGATCTCAGGCGGAAAGAGTTTTTCACACCGTCGTGCAAGTTGTTTTTCAATCAAATGTGGCTTTAAATGTGTTTATCTCCTGCTCTGGAAACATCTCAACACCAGTTAACGTCCAAAAATCCAACCTTTAAACACAAAACTGGGGTTTAGATGTTTGAATGTGCGCGATCGTCTTTAATAATGAAAGTCAACGTGAAACAATTTGACCTTTTTCTCATTGTTGACATGAAAATGTGCAACTCAAGACTGTTGCAATCCATGAAATCACAGTATGTCAGTATGTGGGAGAGGGGAACAAACACTCAGCTGGGCTATAAACTGAATGACAGGCAACACACACACACACACACACACACACACACACTCTCTTCATCTCTTCTTCATTCAAAGGGCAGAGTTTACAGAAGGAGGGATTGTGTTGATTGGATGGAGGGAGGCGAGGGGAGGATGAGGGAGGAGGGGAGGCGGAGGGGTCAGTACAGCACACACACACACACACACACACACACACACACACACACACTCACACACACACAGGTCGTTGCAAGTACTATAGAGACAGCTGAGTTGGCTGGGGCTGCGAAAAGCAGGAAGGATGCTGTCGGACTGTTAATGTGTAGTTCAGACAGGAGGAGTCAGGAGGGAGGCCTCATTAACCTCTGACTCCCACTCAGCTGCTAATTACATGCTTGAGTGATGTTTGACCTTGACCCCTGGCAGGTCTGTAGCACCTGCTCCGGGGTGATGTCGTCAGTTCTGCTTGTTTAAGAGTACAAAGGGGTGTGTGTGTGTGTGTGTGTGTGTGTGTGTGTATGCGGTGTGTGTGTGTGTGAGCTGCAAACAAGAATGATTCATATACTGTCAGAAAACAGAAAATGTAGCATGGACAAAGTACATTTACTCAAGTACTGTAATTAAGTACTATTTTTGAAGTACTTTAGTATTTTAACTACATATTATATTAATAATAATAATAATAATTAATAACAGTAATAATAACATATAATATAACTACATCTCAGAGGTAAATAATGTTTTTTCTTATCGTCACCAGCTGCAAATTTAAAGTGATGCTAATAGTAATAATCAATGATATATGTTAAAGTTATATTTTAACTGCATAATGAGGAATTTAACTTTACTTAACTTTATTTTCTTAATTTTTTAATAATTTTACAAAATAATCTATTTCATTGCAGATTAATATTTATTTCTGAATTGTTTTGCACTATATGCAGCCCTATTTACAGGCTAACAGTCAACATTTTACCTCTGTTGAATTTATTGATTAATTAAATTAATAAATTTATTTTGCACATTTCAATCATTGTTTATTGTCATTGTTTGCCAATGAGGTCTTAATTGGATTTTATGTAATCTGTGCTGTAGATGTGTAACACATACATTTTCATGCATGAAGGATGGAAATGAAAATGGAAAACTGCCCCCCTACCCTCCCACTTCCTGTTTGTAAAACCCCGCCCACTTTGACCACCCAGTGAATGCACAGAGAGCGCCACTTTAACATTTAAGCAACATGTTTATTGAAATAAAATCTCACCTTTAGCTGTAAAAAATAAAACACAACAACAACAAAAAAAGAAAAAAACACTGTACATATATTTCCCCAGAGAAGAAGAGTACTCGATTAAGCAGGTGTGCGATGGAGCTGATATGAAGCGGCGTGGATTTTAAAAATCCCGTCTAGGAGCCGTGAAGTGTGACGCCTGCGAGCTCAAGTGTTAACAGGCTAAATATTAACCCAGCAGGAGCGCTAGCAAGCTGCTAACACCGACCACACACACACGCACACTCTGAACTTCGGCTTCAATATACATGATGGTGATGACAGTGAGTATGCAGGTGTGTGTATGTGTGTGTGTGAGAGTCTTTGGTACAGGTAAAAGTCTTTAACAAGCAGGGTATAACAATGAATGCCCTTGTTAAGCACACACACACACACACACACGGGATAATGTTGCAACACAGGTGAGATAAAGTACAAAACAAAACATTTGACATGGCGTTCACATGTATGTACAGTCTGAATCATTGCTATGACGCCTTCATGTGATTGTCTCCACGGTGTTTCAGTGCATGTGACGTTTCAAAGTCCACCAACGAGAGGCCAGGACGCGGCTGACGCGGCGTGAAAATCACCCTGTTAATGGCCTCCATCTGCAGTCCCCCTTCTCCTCCCCACACCCTTTTTTGTACATTAAATAGAAAGGAGCAAGGCACTCTGGGTAAAAGAAGGCGAAAGCCTGGAAAATTACCTGCCATTAATCTGTGCAAACAATTGACTTTTAAACCCCAGTGATTGGGAACACGGCAAAATTAAAAGTCGTATTTCAGCTGACCTGACAGGAGGTGCCGAGGTTAAGAAATGGTTGTATTTAGTCTTGGTGTACCTTCTCCTTCATAGTGTAGTGGCTTTTTACAACCCCCTCCTTTCCTCCCCATCCTCCTCCTTATTCCCTTTCTTTCTTTCTTTCTTCACTGCTTGGCTCCCTGACCGAGCTGAAATTACCTTAAATTGGTCTGAACTGGATGGAAACACTCTAAAGTGCTGCTCAGCCAGTCTAGTTCCTGGCCAAGAAAAAAAAAGAAAAAAGGCAAGAAACAATAAAAAATGGGTACCAAACTAACTCAGGAATTCACAGTCACTCTTTGTCACACTTCAACAAGCTGATCCAGCCATAAAGAGCTGCTTTAAACCTTTAAACCACCGGTCAGCTCTCCAGAAGAAACAAAAAAACAAAAAAACCCTAAACACATTCAGGCTTAATGAGGATGTCAGCGTGAACCTTTCAGTGGTCGCACAAAGAGCTCCTGATTCAAAACACTTGTGAATAATAAAGGAAAAACTCATAACCTCCTTCATTTACCTCATCATGAAAAGGTGAACACAAATAAAACAAAGCAAAAACATACAGAAGCGGAGGATAGACCCATATGGGATTTCCGATATTAATAGTGAACTGATTGATCTTTTCTTTTTCTTGAAAAGTCCAAACTTTGCTTTGATCTCAATTAAATAAAATAAGAATTGGAACACTTTATTGTGCAACTGTGGAACATGAACAAGAACAAAAATACAACACAAACATACAAAATAAATCAACCCTCAGGCGTGTTTCTGGATCAACAGAGTTCATTTTGGGGGTTAAATATTGGTAAACCCATATTTGGTCTATCCTCTATGTAATCCTTCATGGTGTGGGGTCCATGTTGAGGTGAAAACCAGAGACTGAACAGAACAGAAATGGTGAACACAACCAAACCAAACCAAAAAGAGAGAGGGATAACAGCCGTTTGGAAGTGGGTGCTGTGTGGGGGGAATCAGTGCAGCTTTGGTGGAGGAATATCGGCTGTGCCATACAAGTTCCAGCGTGACTACCACACCCGGTTGGTCCAATAAATGTCCCTGTGGTACATTGCCGTGTTTGCGTAGTCTCCTACCTGTTTGCTGCTGTATTTGGGCGGGTTGGCCTTGTAGCTGTAATCCGAATATTGGTCGGAGCCTGTGGAGTTGTTGTCGCCAGTTCCTACGAAGGTGTTGGTGGCAGGGAGGTCCTGAACGGCCTGGTGCTTCTTGGAGGCTGAAGGCGACTGTGGCTGCAGCTGGATGGAGGGTAGGGGGGAGTTAGAGCGGTAGTGGCGACCCAGATCGGGGCTTCCTGGCGGGTAGTTAAGGGGCAGGTGGATTCTGGGACTGTCATTGACGTTGTCGTTGATGAGGTTGAACTTCAGGCCTTTCTGCAGGCTGGCCTCCTCGTCCTCCTCCAGAGGCTTAGCCGGTTTGGGAGCTTTTCCTTTCTTGGTCTTTTTCCCTTTGCCATTTTTGGGGCCCTGCTTGGGAGCATATAAGTCCTTGCTCTCCTTCTTGCCAGCCTGGTAGCCGCTCTTGGTGTCCTTCTGCAGTCGGTGTCTGATGACCATCACGGCTACAATGACCAAAATCACACCAGCAATACCCGCAAGGCTGCCGTACAGGATGTTGCTGCGCTGAGCGAGGGCATAGTTGGGATCTCCAGCAATGTCCCTATCCAGAGGGGTGTAGAGACTGTGTCCGACCAGAGCCTCGATGAGGGAGACGTTGGACTTGGTGTCATTGACAAAAACATGGACAAGGGCAGTGGTGTGGCGTGGAGGTTTGCCTTTATCACTGACCCTCACTACCAACCGGTGCAGTCCATTGTGCTTGCCAGTGAATTCCTGTGCAAGCGTAATCTCCCCACTCGTGGGCGAAATGTGGAACAGGCCATACGGGTTGCCACCTGTAATGGTGTAGACCAGCTCAGCATTTTGTCCAGAGTCAATGTCCTCAGCCTCTACTTTCTCCACACGGGTCTCTGGAGGTGTAACTGGAGACATGTATGTATAGGAGGAGTTAGCCGGTTTGGTCACATAAGGGGCATTATCATTTTCATCCAGGACATTGATGGTCACGCCCACATATGAGGATCGAGGTGGGTCACCTGAATCCACGGCCTTCAAGCGGAAGGTGTAGGTGCTCTCCTTCTCACGGTCAAAGGACATGCTGGACAGGATGGTACCCGTGCCGTTCTGGATGACAAACTTGCCATTGTCTGGTTCCACAAACAGCCTCACCCTGGCGTTCTCCCCCTTATCATTATCAGTGACAGTCACTACACCAACTGGATTGAGCGGAGCCATGTTCTCGTTGACAGAGAAGCTGTATCCACTCAACATAAACTTGGGATCATTGTCATTGCGGTCCAGAACATTAATCACCACTGTGGCAGTGCCGGTTTTGCTGGGAATGCCCTTGTCTGCTGCCGCCACGCGGAACTCATAACGCTCCGTCTCTTCCCGATCCAGCAGGTTCTTCACTCGAACCTCTCCAGTGTTGGCATCAATTTCAAATAGCCTGGTGGCAGAGAGCTCGATGATGCTGTATGCCAGCTCTGCATTGGTGCCGCTGTCTGCATCAGTCGCCACAACATCCAGCACCTTGTCACCTGGCTGGTTGCCCTCTGCAAAGTCCACCTCGAGCAATGCAGGGGAAAAGTTTGGTGTGTTGTCGTTCATGTCTGTAACCTGGACTTTAAGAGAGTTGGTGCTGGACAACGCTGGGTTCCCAGAATCCACAGCAACAATTTCAATCCTGTAATCCTTAACGCGCTCATAATCCAGCAGGGTAGTTGTCTGCAGGAAGTATTTCCTCTTCCGATCATTGGCTGACTCACTGGCAGGTCGGAGCTGAAATGGGACATCACCGGCAACCACGCATGTCACCACCGCATTTTCCCCCTCATCACGGTCGGACACCTGGACCAACGCCACCGGTGTTCCAATGGGCATGTCCTCAGAGATGTTGGCCACGCCATCTTGATGTGTAACCAAGCCAATACCGCGGATCTCAATGGCTGGTGCGTTGTCATTCTGGTCCTTGACGTTGATGGTCACCAGGACCTTGGAGCTCTTTGAGTTGGGTCCACGATCTTTGGCAACCACAAAGAACTTGAGGAAGTTTTCCTCCTCACGGTCCACCAGACCTTTGACGTAGATGATGCCCGTCGAGCGATCAATGCGCAAAAGCCTCTGGACAGTGTCCGATGCCTGATGGAGACTGTAGTCGATCTCTCCATTGGTGCCGGTGTCTGCATCGTTGGCTCTGACCTACAAGGACAAAAAAAGAGGTTTATCTTTTCGTGGCCAAACACCGTCTGTAAAGGAACCACACATTTCATCAAAACAATTAGTGCAATAACTAATTTTACGATTTAGACACTCAAGTCAGTCATCCAGGACATCAAAACCTTAGAGAGACTTGACCACAAACGTTTAACTGCTTCTACATAAATCAAAGTTTCTTCTAGTTTGCTTTTTGAACATGACTCTAGAATCTTTTGACCAATATTTGGAAGAAGTATGGGGTAATCTGACCAAACTAATCTTTTTTCAAAGTGACCCACTCACTTTTCCAGGACAGTTAATAGCTGAGGTCTGCTTAGCTCGGACGAAAACAATGCACAATGGCAAGACAAAATAAGAAAATGAATTGGATGTGTTCCCATTGCTTGCTCAGACTTAATGACAGACAGTGTCTAAAAGTCCAAAGAGTCTTTTTATTTTGACTTGTTTACCAAATGAAACTAAACTATCAAACTCTCCATTGATTGGACCCTGCTTTTATGTGTCAATCTCAAGCAGATCCACTGCAAATGTTTAGACATGAGCCCTCTTTAACTCATTTCCGTCAATGCACTCTGTCAAAAGTGAGCAGCCTGAGCGAGCCATATTCCAATTATAACCTCAGTTACATTTTAATGATTACTGAGTTTGTTTGCCTTACAAAGACTCACAACCATTACTAATGTAACACTACAAAGCCCTTTGTGTTTTCCTGAGGGGGTGGAGGGTTTTTTTCTGCTCTGTGTGAAACATAACAGACGATCAAAGCCGAGTGCACACACCCACACAACAACATCTAACGGCCGTGCAGCGGGTCATTGGCATCTAATGGGCAGATGAGTGAATGTTAATGTTCCTCTCATTATCAGAAAAGCCCCGGCTCCTCAGGGCCCATTAGGAGACAGGAGAGGACAGACCAACATCGGCCACGATCCGGCTTCTTACGCCCAAACCCAAAGTAAACGGAGGTAATTAGTCAATTAGGAGGTCCTATCCGTCAGCAGAGTATCACTTAGGATGGACTCGTTAGGACGCCTTTCTATCTACAGATCTAATAGTTTTTAATTGCATTCATTCAATGCCACCGCTGTTGTTAAGGAATGTAGGTCACTGTGTAGTTTTAAATGAACCGGTTGTTGAACAGCTGATTTAAATGTCCCAGGTGCTGCTGGTTCAGCTTTTTCTACAGGCTTCACCTGGGACTTACACCGATGTAGTTGAGGCTTTTTTTTTTATTATTTTAAGGATATTATTGCTTTAAAGCAGCTCTGAATCTGAGCTCAGCAAACTAATCTCCTAAAACTTAAGTCCTAAAAAAATATTGGTTTCTTTAAAAAAGAAATCCAGCCAGTGAGACAAGATTATTTGAGCCTGTTTAAACAAACAGTAAAACTTATGTTGTTTGGGTGAAGGACAGAGGAATCTCCTTGTAATTAGAAATTTGTTATGCTAGGCTACGTTAAGCTAACCAGCTGCTTGCTATGCCTTCATATTCACCAGACAGACATGAGAGTTGTTTATGGGAAATAAGCATATTTCCCCAAATGTCAAACAATTCCTTTATCTTAATGTCAAGCGGAAATTTGGGGAAATGAAATGCAAAAAAACAAAAAAGTATTTGCATTTAATGGGACACTGCAGCTGTAGAAAACACAGTCATGGGGACATTTAATTGCACGTTTAAGGAGGAAACCCAGATTTTAAATCCGGGTTTCAAAGGTTAATGCAGCCAACAGCATCGCTGAGGGATTTTCTTTTTAACACAGACTCCAGTTCATACTGCCACATAATAAATATCTGGTTTCCTGCCTGCTCATGATCACAGACTGTGACAGACCGTCACCGGCACACCCGGGGGTGACCGTGGAAATCACTGATCCAAGCCGGAGAGGTTAAGGTTAAAGAAAACATGAAAGTGAAATTATAATTTCTCCTGCCCATTGATTTCCTTTCCTTTTCCTCCGGTGTGGCTTTAAGCAGCAGACATCGCCGAACAGCGGTGAATTATTGACAGCTTCTGAGAATTGTGTATTGAACAGTTGAGCTGCTGGAGCAAAGTGCTGCTGTGATGAGGCCAGAGCTGCGCTGGCTGCTCTCCAAGGCCGCTCTGTCCAGGCGTACAGCAAATACAAACACCGTTTATCTCCCAGTTAACAATTAACCAGTGAGGCCCACTGGTTTCTGACATGAGTGCAACAGATCCTCTGCACGTTTAAAACTTAATCGCTAATTTTTCACTTTGTTGCCAAATTAATCCATCGATTCCTGGTTACCTGCCGTCAATGAGGCTCTTAGTTTCTTGAGAAAACTCACCGCAGAGAGAAAATCTATCACAGTTTATATCATGTCTGGTTAACTGTTGACTAAAGTGTATTATAATTATATGGTAGCACAGTGTGGACTCTGCAAATCATTATGGGCTGCCTCTTTTGTTGATCAGTCAGGTGGATATCAAAGAAATGTATTGTCTTCTTTGTTGGTGTGGCTGTCAGTCATCGGGGAAAGTGACTGTCAATACTTTAAATGATTGTTTTGTCTTTAATAAACTTCAGCTTTGAAAAGAGACAATAATCAATCAATCATCTTCTTACTGTGGCTGATGAGGTCCAATGAGAACACACACATCTGAAGCAGTTTTGGTTTGCATACTTTTCTCTCTGCGTTTCCTGGTTTGGAAGTGGGCGGGGCTTAGTGAGGGCTAAGGTGATCACACTTGAACCAATCAGGTGCAAGGGCAAGTTTTGAATCAAAATGTCATATCAGGTGTGGGGTTGTTTGTCAAGTCTGATAAAATCCCGGCTGTTAATTTTGATAAATTGGTTATATATTTATCCACTGGTATTTATGATACAAGCTCAAGGTCCATTTATTTGGATTTTAACTCTGATTGTTGCTACTTTACTTGAGAAAATTAAAAAATATATAAATAAAATAAAGGTTCATGTACTGATGATGACTCACATCCTTAACTCCATCTGCTTAGGAAGACTGTGAGATGAAGCTTTGGAGAAAAAGTTTTTTTAATTAAATATTTACGCTAAAATAAGGAAAAATCTAAAAGCTTGAAGAAAAAGGTGGCAAGTGGACCTTAAGTGGAGTTTCATTAATATGGGCTTTAGGAAAGTCTTTAGAGAAAGACGGACAGGCTGGGTTTCACTGTGACGTTTACTGAATCGAAGCGACACCTGGAAGAAAACAGGTTAAAACATGCGAAACGCAGCGTTACGCTCCTTTAAAGAGCGAGTCAACAAGCAGGGATATACACGTCTGTGCCGCCATTGGACAGTTTAAGCAGGTCAGGGTCGTCAGTCAGCGCTGTCCCGCTGCCTCTAAAGCATCACTCCTCAAACGCACGTTAAGTGAAATGAATTCTGCGGCTCTCTGAAATGCAATGAGCCACATCCAGAGCAATAATACCAATAAGCCCCGTGGATAATCTCATGACTGACTCAGATTAAGTCATGCACGGCTCGCTGGAAGGCTGGCTGGTCGCGCTGCAGTCAGGGAGGGAAGGGAGAAGCAGGAGGATGATACAGTGAGGTGGGTTTTGTCAGGATGTTCGACGAGCTAAATAACCGGACCTTCCCGCTCTGCCCACTCACGGTGACATCACGTAGCGACCGCCCCGGCAGAGGAGCTCAAAGGTGAAGTTGAATCAGTGGTTAATATGTGACTACACGCAGCGATCCCACGCCCTGCTTCACCTCCACCGCACCATCTGTCCGTACGGATAATTGAGCAGCATATTATGTGCAGTCACTGCGCCGTGTTGTCCTGCAGCTCCCCGTGTTATCACCAACAGGGCCAAAGGTCCCTCTGCAATGTTTGGTGGACAAGAAAAACTCTGGATGGACTGCGAAGGAGCACCAGGAGCGACGGATTAATCCTGAGCTAAACTCACTTTCTGACTAGTTTCACTGGGAAAAAAGCAAGAATTCAGTGTAACACTTGCTCAGGTTGATATTTGTCAAAATGATTTTGCTGCTCTAATCCTGATGTGAACTTTAATACACACACGAAACACAGCAGCTTGTAGTCTCAGACATTTGATCATTTGAATCCTGGTTTTCCGCTTAAATTCTCCTTAAGCTGGGTTTTAAGGGTAAAACATTTTTGCTTTGTCCATCATTTCCTGCCACTTTGATAAAATAATATTTTTACTGTGGAGTCTCACATCACAAGTCTCCTTCAATCTAATTATCTGAACCGCTGATCTGGAAGAGAAAACCCAGCTGAACGCGGCACTGAACTGTGATACTGCATGCGAGCTACAGTAATTGCAGCAGCTGAACAAACTGAGTTGAGTTTTAAGGGGGCCTGGCGGTGAGTTAATATTGACAATAAATCATGAAAAATACCCCACATGGGATAAAATGGCTCACAGTTCATCTTCTGTCTTCAGCTGTGTGCTGGTGGTTCAGACTAAGGCCGCAGCCAGAGGTGATTTACCATCATCAATCAGTAAAAATGAGAAAAATTGTAAACAGCCAATCAGAAGTTGACCCAATGTGACGTCTTCAAAGGGTTTGGTTTGTTCAAAATACAGCAGCGACTAACATTTAAAGAAGTTAAAATGTTTGCAGATCAATGAATCGACTGTCAGTCAGGGGATGTGGCGGTACAGGTATGCACAGGTGTGTGTTTGTGTTCTGACCTGCAGCACAGAGTGTCCCTGTGGGCTGTTCTCCGGCAGTTCGGCCTCATAGTGACTCCGCTCAAACTTGGGGGCGTTGTCGTTCTGGTCGGTGACGGTGACCCTTAGCAGAGCGCTGCTCGCCCTCGCCGGCTTCCCACCATCAACCACCCTGATGTTCAGGTCATATGAGTCTTTCTTCTCACGGTCCAGGTTGCCCATGACGACCAGCTGAGGAATCTTCTCATCCGTGTCCACGGCGACCTGCAGGGTGAACAGCTGATCGGCGTCGGGTCCAGTGCTCAGCGAGTACTCTGCTACACCGTTGGTGCCAGAGTCCCTGTCGGTGGCCATGGGGATGGAGAACAGGGCGCCGATGTGCGTGTTTTCAGGGATGGACAAAGTAAGTATGGGCGAGGAGAACTGAGGCGTGTTGTCGTTGATGTCCAGCACCTCGATGCGTCCCTCGATCAGCCGCGGCCCTGAGCCGATGCCTTTCACCATGTCTGTGATTGACACCTCAAACTCCAGGAAGCATTTGTCGCCCTCAAAAAGGTTGCGGCAGTCCCTCAGTGTCTCTCGGTCGATGGGGATCTCGGTGGTGTAGATGTCGCCGGTCTTGCCGTCCACTCGTAGGTACGGTGAGCCCACCTCCAGCTTGTAGAGGTGTCCAGTGTCGGGCAGGCCCTGGTCCGACGCCAGGCTGCCGATCAACGTGTTGGGCGGCTGCTCCTCAGGAACCCGATACAGGATGTCGGTGGGCGCGGCGCTGCAGGTGACCAGCAGGACGACCGCCAGGAACAGCAGAACCTCCCACCTCAGCGTCGCCATGTCTCCACCGGACAACACCGCTCTGAAAGAGACAGAGAAAGCAGATTAGCACGACCACCCGTCACTCATCCTCCGCACGCCACACAGACAGCGCCAAATAACAGAAGGTTGACTTAGGATCTACAGAGCTGCTCCCCTCTCAGATTTATGTCACAGCCGTTCAGGAATAGATGGTCGAATTCGTCTCCTTGGGCCACTAAACATGTCCCATGCAGTTATTTGCGAGACCTAAGGGTGACGAGGGTTCAGGCCCGGTTCTCACCGCCGGCTGCAGTGTGCAGAGGGCAGCCGAGCAGCACAAAGTGATGACTTCCTCCTGCTGCCAGTCGAGCACTGTGACAGGAAGACAAACCGAGCGCCGCTGCAGGCGACACTCGACCGAAAACACTGACGAGAGGCAGCGAGAAGGAACGGGACGACTGCAAGTCTCAGCAACTTAGACTGAGGTCTTTATACGACCTTTTTGTGCTGATTAGAATAAAAAGAAAGATGGGTTTCACCTTGTGTGGAGCGTATTGAAGGTGCCTGCACTCGTAGGGCAGTTTAAATACAGATGCAGCGACTGAAAACTAACAAGAATTAAAAACTATTAGAGGTGAAAATACACAAATAGCCACTTGCACACAAAAAACGTTTTAATTATCTACTCCTAACTCGTGCACGTTTGTGCTGATGTCCTTATTCCATTAAAAATCTCCACCTCATTCTTGTTTGTTGCAGAACCTGAACTGTTTGTTTCCACAAACAGAAGCTGATTTGTTAAACAAGCTCTCCTCATACAACTTTTATGATCCGACAGTCTTGACATTTGGCGGACAGACCGTCGAACGTGGAAGGAATAAAAACTTAATTACATTTTTGAGTTACTGCGACTGTGGGTATAGTTTTACTGGGTATTTTTAAGCCTGGATGTCTTCAAGTTGCTGTGTTCTCCTCTAAGAGATAACAAATATTTCATTACATGTGTAGTTACAAAGTGGGCAACTGCAACAGGATCCCTGCTGCACAAAAGCTCCAAGTTCAACCAGTATCAATTAGTTGTAAATTTGTTGAGGCGTGTCCAGTCGAAATCTAGTTTTAAGATCGATGTGTTTGCATGTTGCATGCTCCTAAATAAATGCTAATAAATGCTACTGTCCAGAAAGACCATGTGACATACATTTTGTCACCCCCTGATGGTCAAAGCTCAAAGTATGTCCGTGCACGTGGACAAAAAATGCGAAGCCACATGTTTACACACACACGTGAACAAGCTTTTGTGCAGAACATAGAGAAATTGCGTGCACGAGTCCACTCGGCTTTGGAGATGCATCCAAACTGCACAGGGAGCTGGACTAACAGGGGGTCAGTAGTGGCCCAACAGCTTATTCTGCCCCCGGGGCTGCATTGTGAGTAAATCAGGCCACGACTGATTCATCACACTAATGTCCGTGTGGCTGCTTCAGGGCCGCGTTACACTGGAGGAGAGGTTCGTCCTGCGTGAATGGACGACACAGGGTTTGTCGCTGATGTGAAGGCAGAAGAGCGAGACACGATATCATTTCAAAATGGACACAACTATTATCCAATTATCAGTGACGCGTACGTCATGCGAGAGAGCCAAGAGAAACAACAGCGAACAGTGTTTTCTGTGATGCAAAGACATCTGAGCTTGTGCTGTCAGAGGAGCTCGACCTCTGCAAGCTGCAACTTTTCCTCTGGGTGGATGTTTCCAACGCAGCTCGACTCGAGTCCTTCAGTCTCGATTGTTGATGCTGTTTAGCTTGATGTTTGACTGACGCTCCTGATATTCTGATAAAACCCATCAGTCTAATATTGTGTGGTCTGTTTGAGCTGAGTGATGTGTGTCAAAAATACACATAATACTTTGCCTAAAATGCTAAATCTAAAATATCCCCATCACTTGCATCATATAGCAAATTTCTAGATTTGCAGATGTCCTTGTTGTCTCGTTGCAGGGATCCAAAACCCAAATTTAAGAGCTTTTAAATGTCGGTTTAAAGGAAAAATAAGACAACTTCTGTGTTATCCATCAGCTTCAGGCATAAAACAGGAGACTATACAAAGCCGTGCATTCAGATTGCAATGATGAGAACTGACTCCGTGATCAAGGCTCTACTCAAACTAACTTCTCACCCGTTGTCTGGTGTTCATAATGTTGTATTTTGAGACAGGCTCTTTCAGATGCAGTCTCTTCATTTCCTTTCCTCTGTCCCTCCACCTTTCCTTCTCTTTCTTCTTCTCCGTCTCCATTTTTTCTTTCTTGGCAGTCATTCATCTCAGACACACACTCTGTATTTCGTGCTGTAGGAGTTTCTCGGCTGCGGGTCGCCGGGGTTAATCTGAAGAGTTTTTTTTTTCTCCTCACGTCCTTGATTTGGAAAGGAACACACACACACACACACATCCGCACACACACACACACTCCAACATGGACCAGCATGCTGAGCAGGAAGCAGGAAGTCTCTCCTCCTCCTCCTCATCCTCCATCCACTGCGACGCTGGTACACCGACTTTACTGTGTGCTGCTGAGCTGTGTGCAAGTATGCATGTGTGTGTATGTGTGTGTGGGAGTAAAGGCTTGTGTTTTCGAGTCTCCTGCGGAGCGCGAGAGAAGTCACACACACTCATTCAGTGACGAGATGAATCAACAGTCCGACCTCGTCCAGCAGCTTCTGATGTTCGCAACATAAAGAAACATCAAGGTGAAGTTATTTTAACACCAAATGACCAATCGGACGTCAGAACACGTCCTCTGTCCGTCTGTGCGCACAGCTTCCTGCTAATGTTAAATATCCTCTGCACAAATTAGCAAACTGCTGCGTCACGTCAGGAACAGCCTGATGAACTCTGCCTGTTGAGGGCTGCAACTTAAGCCACCATGAAACAGAAGGTTTGGTCGTCCACATACTTTTGGCCACGTTACTGACCATTAGTACCTTTAACTGCAACACTTAAATATTAATAACACTGAGAAAGAGAAGATGAGCACGAACGCTACAGTCAGAATAACAAGCTGTCTTTCGGTCGTGAGGAACGTTTAAAGCTTTTAAAGCCTGCGTTTAGGGGGTGACAAATTAGCAAATTAGCCCCATGACGGACAAATATTTTCATTATTGTTTATTTTTACATTAAATCAATTAATGTTTTAGCTCCTGCAAAGTCAGAAAATGGTTTAAAATGTCTGTCATGAGTTCCCGGAGTCCTCAACAAACAGAACCCGACAACTGAGAGGCTGAAAGCAGCAAATGTTTGACACTGTTGTTGCTGCTCCCTGCTGTGACACACACACACACACACCTAATTACCCCTGTACGAATGTGAATGAGTGTGTGTGTGTGTGTGTGGGGGGGGGGGGGGGTTTCACTGTGTTTGCAAGTGTGAATGTGCATGTGAATACTTCTGTGTGTGTGTGTGTGTTACAGTATAATGTGTGTGTGTGTTTCTTTTCTCACATTTCTCTACAGAGCTGCTAAATACCCCAAACCAACGACCTCTAACCTCTGACCTCAATGGCATTTCACACGTCGCCGTGGAAACGGACCCGAAACAACACTGCTTACTGGCTGATGTCCGGTCCGCTCATGTACCGCTGCGCACAAACCAGTCTGACGTGTTGGAAATGTGCTGGTGTGTTGACAAGTACACAGCTTCTGCATGAATGATGATGTTTGTGCGTCTAATGTTCAAAGCTTTTAACCACTTTAAACTGATGTTTATTATGTCTCTGATGCGCTAATGCTACTTCAGAACCACATGCATATTTTAGTGATGCATACATGTCATATATTCTTATATTAATGAAGCATGTGCTGCTAAACAGAGCTAAACCGCTAACACACCATCTGCAGTCTGATGTTTTAGGCTTTACTTCACTTCTGCTATAAATAAAGTGCCATGTCCCTAATTTCCCTGTATTTAACATGAAACCTCACGCCGCTGTGTTGTCCTGAGAGCAGAGTTTGTTTAACAGTGACCTCATGTTTTGCCTGCAGGTCAGTATAAACCAGAAAATTCACCACATGAGGGATAAAAGGAGGCTTTCAGGACGATGCTGCGGTGCAGGATAAGGCGACACAACAGATATGATCGCTGAACTGGTCTGTATTCAAGGTTTGCACCTCAGTTTATCTCATTTTGTTACTTTTCTTCCAGAGTTTCACACTTAAACATCCATTACGGTCACACATTATCTATGATCTTCATCCTGAGTGAAATACTCAAACTGAAGGCTGCACCGATGGAAATACTTAACGTGTCCTGATCATTTTAGACAGGCTGACATGTTTGGAGGCTGTGGCATCTCGTCTAGAATCTGAAAAGAAGTTTAATGAAATAGTTTTGTGATATATTTTTAATTAAAGTTATATCTAAAGCTGGTCATTCTTTGGAAAGTTCCAGTGCTAATGATGATAGTTTAAATGTGGCATATTATAAAATTACCACCAACTACTGACTTTAGACTGAGAAACATTTCAAAAAAAGTTGCCTCAACATAAGAAGCTCAGCATTAACTTTGTCTAAAATGTGGTAAATCTTGACTGAAAACAGGTTCGATCTGGTCTGTCAGAGCTTTTAAATACACTTTGTTTCCAAGAAAGTGTGAAATGAAACATTTGTGTTAAAAATCAAAATAAAGATTTATTTTCTGTAAAAATAAACTTTAAACTCTTGAAAACAGAAAATTGTGCAACACTGAAACTGACAACTTGTGCAACCAGACGTGACTCATATGCAACCTGACACAGCTCATCACTCGCATCAGTTATGAGGCCAGTAATGTAAACTGTGACATATGGAAATCGGGTCGTGAGAAGTCACATGTTCACATGTTTGTTCACATGTATTGTACACTGTGTGTGTGTGTGTGTTGTCTCCTCAGGGACGGTCTGGGTGAGTGGAGATCACCCAGCTCATCCTTTTTCCCACAGTCTGAAACTTTCTCACCAACCAGCCTCTGTGTGTGTGTGTGTGTGTGTGTGTGTGTGTGTGTGTGTGTGTGTGCATATGTGTGTATGTTTATGTGCAAAGAGGCCGAGCCAACAAGCTGCTGGGCCCAGCGTGTGTCTGTGTTACAATGCAAAGACACTGGGTGGCTATATAAGGACAGTAACATTTCCATGTGTAAGCAGCCAGACAGTAACTGTTTGACGGGTTGACTCCTGGAACGGGCGAGAGACAAAGGCTCACAATAGAGGACAGAGAGAGAGAGAAAGAGAGGGCGTGTCCAGACAACAGCTCTTGCCTGTACATTACAAAGCAGCTCAATGGCCCTGTTACCTCCCACTGTGTGTGTGTGTGTGTGTGTGTGTGTGTGTGTGTGTGTTCACTATTGATATGCAGAGTGTGTCTCCGTGTTAATGTCCCACCTGCATCACACTGTTTAACTACTGTACATTACATCACAGCAGTGACGAGCTATAGAGCTCCAGCTGCTGCTACATTACACCACATTAACCTCCAGCACAGCTGTAAATGCCAAACCGCGGCCTCTGTCCACACCATGTCAAGTGTTTAATACAAATGTAGTACTTCCTTATTCATCTTTTAATGTTTGTAGTGGGTTTAAATGCAAGACAGAAAAAATCAAATATCATGATACTTCTGAACATCATACTGTGACGATGTTTAATGGATGCTGCAGCCTTTCAAACCAGGAGAAGATGACATATCACAGTATTAAGATATATCTTTATATTAACCAGGACACGTTAATGTCAACAAAACTAAAAGCAGCGAAGTATCAAAGGGTCGTGATATCAGATCAGCTGAAGTTACTGTCAAAACCTCTGAGACTCAAATCATTTTAGATTTTTGCTGATGAACTTTTAACAAATAAAGCCTCCAGTTAGCAATTATGTGTTAATAACACCGGAGATTACAGGCTGATCAGGATCAATAATAATTATAATAAAAATACACTTCATACTTTGATTATTCACCGAGTAATTGTTCTAAAATACCACGTTCACACCATCAAAATACAAAAAAACTGTTTGTGTTACGATATATCTAAGATTAAATTGGGACATTTTACCCATATGTTGTGATAAGCGCATAAAGGTTAAATTAAAAACAATTTTCTCTGAGAATAAAATCGTAAACTGCTCTACTGACCTGGAGACTGGACAACTGAGCCGGTTACACTTTAACGATCCCATGAAATGAGCTGCAACTCGTCCTGCTGCTCCCTGCTGAACTGTGCATCTCCTGACTGCACGCTGCAGCTGCAGGCTCCTCAAGCTCCACAACAAACAGCCCCATTGGTTAGTCTGCACATGTCCCGCCCCCAACTCAAAACAACAGTTTTTAATGTTACACGACCAATTAAGTCCCTGCTTTGCTACAAATATATTGCTGCACCTACACAAAACTTCACATTAGCATCATCCATGATACTTTTTAGTTGCAACGAAATACTGATAATTATCAAATCTATACTGAACATTTTCATACTGGGAAAATCGTGAAATCCAAGTATGGAGCAAAATGTGTCAGAAGCTGGCATCAGAAACATGTTTTAATCTTGTTTTTTGAGTCTGTGTTCATTTAGTTCCTGATTTTCATCCAAATTTTGGCCAATTTTACCGTTTTCTTTCAACAAAGTTCACGACATTTCTGACTCTTTCACGTTGGGACACTGGGGAATAAAAGTTTGGTCCCTAAAGTTCATTAGAAGAGAAAAATCGCGGGCAGACTGCTTCAGATAATCACACCCGTCTGCTGCTGTTGATTTTAACTAATTAGCGAGCCACATTTTCTCAGTGAAATCTATCTGATGTGAACGTGTGTTTGTGTGACGTTACATAAAAAGGTTGAGTAATCCCTGCTTTCCCCTTTAATTGCACTAATGTGCTCTGTAATTACACGGAAACATTATCAGACCAATTACAAACCATTAAAATATGACAACTATTCACTCCAGCCTCTCAACAAAAGCCGGTGGCCAGTATCCAAACTGGAAACCAGTTCTGAAAGTTTCTGTCGGGCCTCACAGCTGTGTGTTTTTATGTGTCGGTGTGTGTTCTCTATACAAACTCCAGTAACCTGAATATCCGGTACCTTGTGTTCACACATACCAGACTTGGCTTGAATTAAATATGTCACACACACACACACACACACACACACACACACACACAGAAAATCAAAAGACTCTTTGATGTTTTCAGATCTCAGAAGGACGGGATGTTCATGGTTGAGGTGAGCTCTCTGGACAGTCCAGTGTGTGTGCGTGAGTGTGTATGTGAGTGTGTGTGTGTGTGTGTGTGTGGTCCCCCTTGCCCTGCACCACAAAGGGGATTACTCTAATGACTCCATTCACCAGCATTGTTTGATTCAGATTAGCGCGCACACACATCCTCCCTATTCAGATGCAGCAGCCAACTGTTGCCAGAGCCTGTCTGCCTCCTGACACCACCTGTGTGTGTGTGTGTGTGTGTGTGTGTGTGTGTGTGTGTGTGTCCAACCCCAACACATCTGAAAAGCAAAAGAGTTTGTATCTGCTCTCTAAGACCACGGGGGGAGACGTGATAATTGTATAAATGGTAAACTCAGTTTCCATGTCCATAGCAGAGCACTAAGGATGTGACAGAATAAAGTTAATTAGCAAATGTTAAATGTGGTCTAAACAAGCAGACGTATAAGAACTTCAATTAAAACTAAAGATGTTCATTTCTGTTTTTTTAAAATAACACGGCCACAAGCGACGCAACATAAAGCCCAGCGCTGGATCAGTAAAACACTCTGGCACAGACAGCGGGTGTTGTGTCATGTGACACACCTCATAAATGTGTCCACACCTTGTGTAAATAGTGTTTGTGTGTGTATGTGTGTGTGTGCGCACGCACCAAAGAAAGCGATCAGGTCATCACAGGTAAAAATGAAAAGAATGTGGCAGAGGCGGCGTCATGCGGCGGCCATTTTACTGTCAGACAGGAAGCGCTGGATTACAGCGAGCTGACTCACTGGTTTTAATGGTTTCGTGACTGGTTTCTGTGTTTTGTCCGCTTCCTGTTGTGTGTGAGCAATTTGCTCAGCGGCACTGCGGCAGGGCAGACCGGATCAGGGATCAAATGTGTGACCTTCTGCTGACAGGATGCGCTGTCTAACCTCTGATCCACACACACACACACACACACACACACACACCCACACACACACACACTGATCTGCTGGCAGCGGCAGCAGCAGCAGCAACAGAAGGGGATTATGGGAGTGGATGGCAGATGAACAGCAGGCTGGTATGAAGTAAAGATCAGGCATCATCAGAACGCTGTTTTAAATCCACGGCAACATATTTATTCCACATGTCAGACTACGGCAGGAGCACGAGGACAAAATGAAAACACACTGCGGCCGCGTCGACGCCTGACGTGCAAAATCACCAAACTGCTGCTCCTTCAGCTGCGACGGAGAAACGCTGCGGTGCAAAATGCAACCATATGCCACACAATCAGCACAAAAATATTAGTTTTAGAAACAAAGATCCTCAAAATTGTCTTTAAAACTAATTAAAAGCCACGAAATATGAACTTCCTGGAGGACAACTGCCATTGAAGGAAGTGTGGGAGGCAGCATTATGACCATTAAATCCATTATTGACAGTTAAATGAGCAAGTCAGGGCAACTAATTGATCTCCAAGTAATTCATTTATACTTTGAATGCATCTGAAATGCTTCCTGCATGAATTCACACTTGGTGCCTTTGTTATCACGCAGCTACAGGAGTGTAAATGGAGTCTAAGTGATGTGAGCCGCAGGAAAGCTTGTGCCAGTTGTTCCTTCTGTCCGCAGACGGTCTGAACGCCTTTCCAGAGCACGTCTTTTGGCTTCACTCTGCAGCCGTTGCTTGCACACATTAAACCACTGCTGCTGAGATAAAATCAGACAGGACAATGTTGCGGTCGCTGTATCAGAGGCTGGTATTTAGCATCTTCATCTTACTAGGTCATCACCGAGTACAATCACACTACAGAAATACATGATACCGCCAAGGACACAGTAATAACTACTGAATACAAACGTATTGCAGATATGAATCTGCTGTGGACAATTTGGTATCACTTCAGTATGTTTCAGCTGTTTTTTATATATCTGAAGAAAAATGTTAAGTTTTATAAAGAATTTATTTTTTTTTGCCTTTTGAGCATGTCTGTATTCAAATTAGAGCTACATCTCTGCACAATCCACATAGAAAAGGTCACTTGCTACATTTTAGATCCGGAGCACATAGAATAGACATTCCTGCACCTGCGTACACTGCAGCTTCAATTTCAGTCTGTTGTATCAGAGCTGGTGAAGCATTTCCACACATTAGTATTGAAATAAGCTAATTAATCCACCAGAAACTTAGCAACAACAATTTACATAATCGATGAATCGTTTTAGTTGTTTATCGAGGGAACATGTCGAACATGTTCTGGTTCCTGCTTCTCAAAGGTGACGATCTGCTTTTGTTTCTCTTATCACGGTACATCAAATGTCTTTGGTCTTTGGTTTGACAAAATAACAGCAGCCAAACAAAGAAAAATAAAAAGAGAAGATGAGGAGAACTGATGCTGTGTGGCATTATTCATGTTAGAGGCGCTCATGCATCGTCTACTGTAAATATGCAGGCAAGCGTTTTGCATGACGGTGTGAAATGACACCTGGTGCTCAGAGTGTGAGCGCACAGCGAGTTTCAGGCCATCTAACTGCCTGCGACCCTCGTTTCTATTGACTGGCAAAAAAGGGAAAAAATCAATAGAGCAATATAACGTCGGCTCAATAAAAGCTGCTTTTAGTCCCGTTTACAGCAGGAAACGACGACATCTGTCCGTCTGTCTGACAGTGAAGCGTCTCTACCGCCAACTGACAGATTTCCATGAAGCTGTGGGTGTTCACCGCTCCCTCGGGATGATTTCTAATGGTTTTTGTGACCTGCGCGACCCCCTTTTCTTTTGTTTTTAATCAAAGCTACCAAAATGATGACAGTTGCCTCAGGTGAATGACATCAGATGTAATTGCTGTCATGGCAGCTTTGGTCGATTGTAGCGTTCAGATAGATGCTGAATAGTGAGTAGCATGCGTTTCACATCGAGACCACAATGAATTTTATGGATTCATCTGTTTAATTTTGCACTAAAAATAAAAAAGAAAAGAAAATATCCGTTCAAGGTTCTGCAGCCAAAAAGGTGGGGACACGGGGATCTAGACGAATGTTTACCTGACAGGTAACCAGGTGTTTATGTCACCTGGACATAATTTACTTGTGTGTATGCTTTTAAACTGGAGGGTAAATGAATGCTAAGAACAGCTGCAGTCTGATGAAATTTAATGAAAAATGACAAAAAAAAAAAACACAAAATAAAGAAACTAAAAACCACAGGATTGAAAAATAAAAAGTATAAAAAATGTTGTTGTACCTGCACCAATAAAAACTTTTTATCAAAATCTCTTTCTTTTATTTGGTTTGATGTGTTTGTGAGTGTTGTTTAGATGCCAAAGATGTCCAGTAATGAATAACAGCTCAACACACACCACAGAAGAAGAAGAAAAATGAATTACAAATTCTTTTGCACAGGATCGTAACAAAACCGACGAACTAGATTCTTCGAACACTTTAATCGTTGCCCGTGTGTGTGTTCGTGTGTCTTCGGTTTCCTCTTTCTGGCGTTTGTTGTAAAAACCCAAACCAAGAAAAAGAAAAAAAGAGAGAAACCTGGCGTGAAACTCTTTAATCGGAAGCGTGGACGCCTCTTTTTTCTGCAGAGCGGGGATGTGAATGTGTGTGTGTGCTTCCATTTCACACACCAAACCCATTTCCACTCTCCCAGCTCCCATTTTAATGACGGGCATTAACAACACGGCTCGCTCAGATCTCCAATTTTTACGCAGAAATGTGCAGAACGGACTCTGTTCGACCTCCCCCCTCTCTTTCTCCTCCTCCGTGTCTTTTTTTTCATTTCACCCTCTTCCTCTCCCCGCTGACTAATCCTCCACCTCACACCCCCCCACCCTCCCACGGAGCCGCGGATAAGCGCAGCGTTTCTTGTTGTTTTATCTGGTCAAAATTGGACGGATGCTCCTGCAAATTAGAGACGGCAGGGAGGAATCCCAAAGCTTGGGTACTGAACCTCAGGCCTCGCCTCTCGACACCGCGGCGGCAGAAGATCGGGTGACAACAGGGGTCCGCCATCCAAACCGGCCGCAAACCTCAGTGAGAGTATCTCCAGCTCATCCGCTTCTACTGCAAAATAAACCTGAATATACGTTTACAGTGGCAGAAAGAGGAGCAGATGCTCGATATAGGGCACAAGGGGAAACCCTTTGACCAAAAACCACACTGTGAACCTCAGAAGCTTTAATGAGCCCTTTATGTGTTTGTAGAACATTTCTCTGACAGTAAGGTAAAGATGTTGGAAAAAGATGTTGCCCTGTTGCTTGTGGCTTTTAAATTGCTGTTAACCAGACACTGAGAAACCAAAACAACTGCGGTAGATTTACTAGAAGCACCACCAGACCCACTGCAGAATGTGTGTGCTCCTGTTCCTCCGGGAAACAGACTGGCCCCTGCTCTGCACAGCGGGCTCTGTTAAGGACGTACGTGATCGCGACGAGGTCCCAGGTTTCAGCCCGAGCGCCTCATGAAACGTCAGATTAGTTCAAGTGTCTTCAAGTGTTTCACAAGAAATGATAAGAAGGAGGTGACAAGGGAAATAGGGAACGGGGTCAAAGGTCAAGTGAAGGAGCAGAAACACGCCCGTTTTCCCATGAGCGCCCGGGAAGTGTCAGTAGATTCTTCCCGCAGCAGCACTCCTGAAGGGGACCTGAAAACGGCCACAGCGACGGCGGCGGTGGCGTTTCCTACTACAGCTCACTCTCTATCAGGGAACGGCAGATGCAGTTTGCATGTAAATACCTAACTCCCCCACCCTCCCTCTCTTTCTCTCCCTCTCTCCCCCCTTCTCTCTCTATCATGTAGAGCAGGTCGAACGCCCATTCTCTTTCTCTCCCTCCACCACAGCAGAGGGAAGGAGGGCAGGAAAGCTGGAGACTGGAGGGACCGGACAGACTGGATTCCCCGGTGGTGACGTGCGCTAGCTCGGCCGTGGATTATCATCACCACCTGCCCCCTCCCTCATCCACCTTTACAGTTTACTCTGAAACTCCACCGCTTTTATTTGGATTTGAGCTCATGTTAACAGAACATACAGCAAAAGACGCTGCCTCACTGCAGGGGGGGATGAAGGTGATGGAGGAAGGTGTTAAATTTGATGCTACAGGTGCCCGAGAGGCCTCGGGTGCTGCGTGAGGGTTCACAGAGAAATAGATATGGAGAGGCATGTATGCTCCCTCGCCTGTGTGACTGGTTTATGAGCAGCCTCAGATGAATGGACTGTTGTATTGTTGCTTTAAGCAGCCCCAGGAGTCCCTGAAGGCAGATTAGCTCTAATATTACAGTGGGAAGACAAACCTCTGATTATAATGACGAGCTTTTTTACTGCCATTTTATATGCTTCTCTATAGACTGAGAGTCCCTGCAGAACTCTTAAAGCCTCAGATGGAGCCATAATGAAACCCCACTGTGATGATGCTCCTATATGCACTATAGGGAGCTGTGCGCGCAGCGTACTGTACTTTCTTCCTGAAATGCACTGAAGAGGATTACAGTAGTGGGTTTTTTCAGTTTCGGAGAGGTTAGGAAACCCGGAGTGACCCACAGGAAGCTGTATTTTATTACTGACAGACACTGAGGTAATGTTGAGGACGGAGGGGATCGATACGGATCAATACCACTGTAGTGTAATATAGGTAAAATACCCATCAGAGGAGATTAGACTCCGAATATGAGCGTTCATTTGTTTTAAATGGCTTCATTTGAACCAACAAGTGCTTTAAAAACAGCTGCTTGGTCGCTACAAACGCCTGTGTGCCTGCAGAGATTTATACATCCACCGAGAATGTGTTTTTTAATTAAGGCACAAGTGCTCATCCATGCGAAATTGAAAATAAAGTGAATATACTCTCCCTATTATCGTGCGTAAAGCGTCTCCTGCAGGGCAGCACATTGACATGTTGATTTAGATGAAAATATGTGAAATATGTCACAGGAATGGTGTTATGTAAAGATCTAGGAATGTAATTCTGTGTGGACCGGGTCTGTGAAGAGAAGTTCCTACCTGGACCGGGTAAGAGCCGCGCGGTTCCCCAGCTCTGAGCGCTCCAGCCCGGCTACAGGCTCCACTCCTCCTCGGTACCCAGGCGGAGCCGCTCCAAACCTCCGGGATTAAAAAACCCCGAAATTAACAATCCACGCCGAAAAAAAGACCTTAAAACAAATCAAACAATCCAGTCGGACAGGCGGGGTAATTATTCCTCCAAATCCTCTCACAATTTCTGTCCAGTTTTACTGTCGTGACCAGTGCTGCGCGTCAACCCGGAGGTCCTTCCTCTCTCCGGGGGAACGGCTAGAGCTGGAGCCCAGCCGGGGGAAGACCCGTCCGGACCGGGGTCACTCACTGCTACTCCGTGAAGGGGGTGTGGATGGGGTTGACCGTTACCAGCGGGCGGTTTGCACCCACAGCAGTAACAGCATCCTCCGCTGATGGCACGCTCGGGGAGATGGTGGGGTGGCGGTGGTGTAAGCGGACGGAGCCACCGGGACGGGGAGGGAGATTTAAAAAAAAAAAAGAGGGGGTTTAAAAAATCATTAAAAATCACCCAAGCAAGAAACACTAGGTCCGGTAGGTCCGGGAGCTGACAGCAGCGATCGTCCGGTTAGTTTCCACCCCGACGCGCAGTCACCGCTCTGCCGCCTCAAAACTCTGTCCGCCTCCCGGTCCAGCACGGAGCAGGTCGCGCGGCTGCACTGTGTGTGATGAGAAAGTGGAGTGATTCCAAACGACTGCGCTCGCGCTTCCCTCCCTCTCTCTCTCTCTCTCCCTCTCTCTCTCTCTCTAGCTCGCGCCCTCTCCCTCGGTCTCTACCAACCTCTCCCCCCCTCCCTCCCCTCCCACATACACTCTCTATACTCTATACCCGGGGAGGGGGGGCGGAGCGAGCATCCACCCCAACAGCTACCAACTCTTCGCGGATTTCCCAACATTTTTCTGTCATTTTATTCACGGGGACGTCTTCTCCCAGCTGCCATTTGTGAACAACTTCACTGTTTTCCCCTTAATATTTTATCCACAGCTTAACCTGTGAATGTATGCGGCAGCCGGGAGTCAGAGGTCCGAGTCTCCATCACCCTAAAATTAAACGTTAAGTGAGTGAACGTGCGGTTACATCGTACTTATCAGCCGCCATATTGTGTCATTCATACGGTCAAGCACCCAGCTGTCAGACTTCACCCCCTCCATTTCCACCCATATATACAGTAAATAAATGTTTCGACGCTCTAGCTCTTTCTATTTTTTCCGTCGTCCCCCTCTCTCTCCACTTCTTTAACTGTGTTTCAATGTCTCTCTGCCTTTCTCTCTCCCAGCTCCGTCCTGCACACACAGAGGCGGGAAGCGACTGTCTCTCGCGCTCTGAGCGCCACCTACAGGCGAGAAGCGGCACGTGACGGGAAGGCTCGAGCGAGGCAGAGAGCTCGAGCTCACCCCTGAATGCAGGCTTTTTCCCGCCACAGTGCAGCAGTGACACCGGGGAACTGTAACAAAATGGAGTCTATAGTGTAAAACGCACCGGTATTTATTCGACATTGTGGCTGGCATTTGTGGCTGCTCTATGAGCACAACGCAGCACCAGGTGGAGGGAGGGCGTTATCCAAAGCAGCTTACTGTACTGTGATATTACACACAAAACATATGGATTATGTTTTTGCATATGGCTGCCTCAGTTTCAGTGCATCGGCTTAGTGAGCTAATCCAAATGCATCATTCAAAGAGAATTAAAAACTAATTTTTCAATATTTATTTTCACCTTTTGCTTTTTTTATGGGGGGCACCCACTGCAAAGCAAATCTCCATCCTATCAGGTATTTTCTGTCTCAATAAATTCCTCAAAATATGAAGTGAAAAATGCATTAAAAGCATTTCACTGTGTAATATTTGTTTTCAGGAATTTCTCAGGAATGATTGTCTGTTTATTGCATCAATAAAGGATGCCAACACTTCAAACACAAAAATGTAACCTTTTTTTAATTTAGAGAGCAGGTTCTGACCTTAAGGATATATAATAGAAGACTTTAAGGGGAAAAAATAACTTGATAAGGAGATTATTTGGCAGTGTGCACTGACATAACTGTCACAATAATCTCTGAACGATCCTTGTAAGTGCTCCACACAGTAAGTAAACACTGTGCTGAATGACTGATTGCTTTTATATCTTGTTTTTTCAGAGGAATGCTCCAACTTAAGCAACACAAATATTGTGAAATATTCATAAGTTTGCTGCAGCTTACTTAATAAAAGTAAAATGAATGCACAGTCTTATAGGCCTTTATGTATAATGCAATTAGATTCTAGTTTAGAGCATTAGGTTTAGTAGATGCTTAATGTAACTGGTTAGCATAGAGCTCATTTAAACTACATTACGGGCAGTGTAATCTGAAACAATGCCAGCTCTATAAAATGTCCTTTATTTGTGGTTTCAGTGTGTTTTTTTGTCAATGTAATCATCACAATTGAATTAAACACCAGAATGGAGCAACTTGTTTCCTCTGAACCATCAGTTGATTGGCAGGCTCTTCCTGCAGCATCAAATATCTGCATCCTGGCACTAATATTTCCATTTTTGAGCCATAAGATAAATACATCTGTCAGTCCATATGATAACTAACACTCGGTTCGTGCTGTTCAGCAGCTTCAGGTCAGCCTGCGGGCTAAAGTTAGCCAGTGTTAGCTACATTTCGAGCTGTTTATCTGTGTTAGCCGACAGTATGACACCGCTCTCTTATTTATTTGGCTTCCTGTCTCTGTATATTTCCTTGACTATCCATGATGTTACAAACATTAATAACAGCCTGCAAGAGGATTTATTTTCTTTTTTGCTTGACATTTCTGAGCAATATTTACTGTAGCTACTTTGCCGCCATGATAATCAAGGTCTCTGTAAATAGCAATTTGTACTTTTGGTTAATTACAGAGACATCAAGATCACAGGAATGGGAGGGTTTGATGAACATAGCTGCGGCTCATGTGCCAGGATTCACACACCCTTTATTTACCGCTGCATTACTGATAAAATATTACATACTGCAGCAGATGCAGTGACGCATGGCTCCTGAACGTGCATTCCCACCGCTTACCATCTTTCTTTGGCACACTTAAATCCAAGTCAGTGTCATTGTTGTGCACATATTTGAGTTTGGAGGGCTTGTTTGCCTTTTTACGAACATTGTTATTATAATGTGGAGAACATTTCTCTACTTTTTGGTCACTAATCCACCCCAGTATTCTCATTTTTGCTGCTGATTGGCACAGAAAAGATTATCTGTTGTTGTTTCATGTTTGCTTTTATCTTTAAAGAAACAGAAATTAAATAGATGTTCAAATTTTCATCAAATAAAATTATGTTTTATTTATTTTTTGTTCTATTACAACAGTGAACATGCTCCAGTCAGACTTCTCACTTCACTCTCTTTGTCTTTCCTATATATTTCATGTTGTTTGCATAGAGAAACCCTTTCAGGGTGGTTTCAGTGCTACATTATTATACCTGCTAGGACAAATGTTTCATATATATGCAGATCACATAGGGATATGTAGCACAGTACAAAACAATGTATATCTGCAGGTTGTCTGGCTGGCAGGGAACCAAAGTGTGCATCTATATCTGAACACACCTCCACATGTGACCCCATGTATGTTGATTTCTTTGTGGTAACATGATTATAACAGATTAACATTATGAACCATGTGATGACAATAATAAATAGAATCAACACATTCAGCAGATTTATTCTTTTCTTTAATATAGACTAGCAAGCTTGCTAAATGTTAGTCAGTAGCGCTTTAGCTTAGCATGGCTGCTAATGGGAAAATAAGTTCATACAGTTTATTAATTGAAAATAATCTATTTTTATATTTTCTTATATTATTATATTTTCTATTTTTTTAATAATCACTTGCAATTAATTCTATTACTAAAAAGCAGCTGTACAGTTGTGAACGAGGGGCTTTTAGAGACGTTAAACACAGCTTCTGTTCAGGAAAACAAACTCTGCTGTCCATCATGAGGCAGGTTTATCAGGTGTCGCTCTGATAGGTGAGGATCTATATCACTTTAGATGGACAGCAGGGGTCCTGTCTGTGTCATCGACAAAACTATGAAGAAAATTGTGAAAAGGTATTTGATTTTATTTTTAAATAAATTGCCCGACGTTCCTGTCACTGGTGTTCCTCTGTGTTAACAAACCCCACCCGTCTGGCACCGACAGTGTGCTTAAACAAAGCAGCCAGCGGTGTTTGTCGATACCGTTTAGTTTCTGTCTGTTTCCTCGATTTGTTCCTCCTCCTCGTCTTCCTGAAGACATGCCGCGGCAGGTTCGCCTCCAGAGGAGCCGAAACCCACCGTGTGCGACTTTGTTTCCCAGCATCCCTCTCAGTAATTAACCCTCCGGCCTGTGTGGACCCTGACTGATCAGCTGTAATATCCTTATCAATATTCTCTGTCTGTCCTCTGCAGCTCAGCTCTGCTGCGCTCACATTCATAATCGGAGTTATGAAGTTAGTTTGCAGAGTTAAAACTGGTCCCACAAGTCGAAATGTTCATTATTTTGCTTTATTTATGATTTTTAAAACGTCCTCTTTATGCACAATATTATGCAATTGCATTAATGATCATTATATAAATGCCCAAGTCTGTCTGGCTGTATAAATATATGTTAATTAACAATATTATAATTAAGGTACACAGCAGGTGTGTAAGGATACTGCACTTTATAGTTTGTATCATTATATGGGTCTAAATGTTGATTACAGTGTTAATTGTACAATTTAATGTAGTGAAGCTTCAATCAGGAGATAGATGTCATAATTATAATAATAATAATATATGTTTTAATCATAATTAATGATTTGAACATTACAAATTGAAGCAAACATGCGTGAGAGACGCTGCAGCTGCATCGGCCACATTTAATCTGGTCTGTTTTTGGTGTTTGTTCACACAGTTTTCTCACCAGGAAACAAAACGTTTGATGATCTGAGGACTGCTGCTCACACACGCACACACACACACACACACACACACACAGACACACACACGCACACACATCTTTGAGATGCTGGACTATGACGTTAAAGGAAAAAGCTGCATGTGACATTTGTGACAATGATCCCACTTCACACAGTGATGGTTCAGGTTTGTGCAGGTGAGAGACTCGACTATCTGTCACTGTTCATACAAACAAACCGGTGCAACTCTACGGATGTCTCAGGTGAGGAGGGGTGAGGAGGGGTGAGGAGGGGGGACACTATTATCTCCCTCTGAAAGACTGTGGCTGTATGAGAGCAGGCTTTCTGCTCTGCGTCCAGGCGTCAGCTCTTTGGTGCAAACACAAACACTTCCTTCACCTTCAGGTGTGGTCAGAAAACACACACACACACACACACACACACTAACACAGGTGCAAAGTAACTAAGTACATTTACTCAGATTACAGCTACTTGATTATTTCCAATTTATCTGTTTTATACTCTTGATTGTATTTTAAAGATGAGCATTTCAGAGACCTTTTACATTTTGAGTAATTAGTTTTGGTAGTTACCATTAGTTAACAAGTAACGTCTTACTCTGCTTTGATAGATCGGTTATTGATTAGTTCATTAAGAAGCAAATGAGCAATAACAATAACAACTTGATAAATGATGACTCGTTAATAAGTACATGCCCAATAATTCCTAATCGTGGGCTTTGTATAGACAGTAATGACGAGACGAGCGTATATCACTGAAAAACAAGGTATTGATCAGTTCAGTTTATGAATATCTGAATTGATCGCGTGATAGTAACACTGAATATTACAGGAATATAACAGGAATATTACGGGAATATAACCGGAATATTAAGGGAATATTATGGGAATAGTTACGGGAATATAACAGGAATATTACGGGAATATTGCAGGCAGCAGGGTGTCTCTATGATCCTCATGCTCTTGTGTGACGACATGTTGCTGCTTGTTACTTTAATCATGAAGGTGACTCCACTGTGTGGCGTCTAATGGCTACAATGAAGTGAATTGAGTATTTAGAGTTTATAGTTTATATTACAGATATGAGGAGGGAAAAAGGTATAATCACAAATCGTCTGTTGCCTCAGCACCACGGACAGCACTGTAGGTTTATCAATACTCAGTCAAGCTGCTGCTCATTACAACTTTTGATTAACTTATTGATTTATTTATCCGTTATTTAACCAGGGAGCTCCACAGGGAGAAACAGGGAGTCTGGTTCAGGATGGCTGCAGAAGAAAAAGGTCTCGTATAAAAGTAAAAATGAGGACATCACAAAAATGCACCAAATGACAAAAAAACAACAGAAGAGGGTAAAAAGAAAGCTGGCAATTGTTAAAAATGATTAAGTTGTCCTTTAAAACCAGATTTTAAGGTATTCTTAAGCATATCAAGAGAAGTAAAAGAAATAAAGTGCTCGTCACAAAGAAATGTATAAAAGTTATTAAAAATAAAATTTTTTTTTTGCATTTTGATGCAATTAGGAGGAAAAAGAAAGTCTGACCATGTCTTTTCTTTATTTGTTGTCTTTCTGCACCTGCTGCTGTTTGAAATGTGCAGGAGAGGTGAGCGGTCACACCTGCAGACAGACAGTGAGCAGGAAACACTCATTCAGGTAAAATGAAGCTAATTATCGTGATATAAAACCAAGAATCGTTATAATCCTCCGCTGATAATCATCATTAATCACGAAACAAAGACACAAAATAAAAATTGGTTCTGCTTCATTGATTAAACAAAAAAAAAGTTTGAGCCTGAACTCCAGGAGGGACGCCGCTGCCGCCGCCGCCACCGAGTCCCAGAGAGCGTTTCCCTGAGAAACATCCAATCAGAGTTTGAACAAAGTTAAACTGTATTAATCCAAGTGGCCCAAAGTGAAGGTGTCAAGGGGGCAGGGACAAATGGAAAGACGCTGATAACAATATTAATTATTGAACTGAATTATTGAATTATTAATGTGCGGGAATGAATGAAGCAATTCAATGGTCCAATATGTGAAAGTAATGCAAAAAAAAAAACAAGAGTCCCAACTGAGGAGTTTTCCTGCAACGATTTGTAATTTCAGCTCACAAATGACTCATTTGGAGGACGATTATTAAAAAATTTCCCTCCAGAAATGAGCGAAGGGACCCATGTGACCTGAGCCGCCGGCTTGTCCTCCAGCACATGGCCAAAAATATGTGGACGCCCCAAACATCCATGACCTGAGCGTCTGCCCTGTCACAGACCTGCAATCAAAGATGTCTCATGTCATATTTCTGTAGTTTGAATCCAGATCACGCTCAGCGCAGCTTTTAGCTAAATGCTAACATCAAAATGCTCATAATGACGATGTTAATGTGCTGATTTTTAAGAAGTATGTTTGCTACTAGCATGCTAACATTGGCTAATTAGCACTTATCACAAAGCACAGCTGATGGGAGCTGTTTAATATTTAGTTCTGCAGGTTTTTAGTCATGAACTAATGTGTAAAACGTATCATATGCAACATTTCTGCAACAGAATCAACAGCTCTGTTCTTGTTGCAGGTATCTTAGAAGTTAACATTAGCATTGGGGTTGGTGTTGTTGGAACATGCGATTCCATTCTTTATGCTAAGCTAAGCTAAAAACACCCTGTACCCTTCTGTGCATCCATATTCTTATCTGGATGTGGATAAAGGATTTCCTCAAATGATGGAAACCTGGGGGTCAAAGGTCACCCAGGGGGAGGACCGCTGGCTCAGCCCTGCAGCTTCTTTTCCTCCAGCAGGAAGCTGCTTTACATTCAGCGAGCTCGTCTCGTCCCGCTTTGATGAATAGACTGTAATCTGTAATCTGCGGCGGCTACCTGCTGCTAACGAGCCAAATTAATTAGACACCGACGGTAAACATCTATCGATAAGATCAGATGGAACTTTATTGATCCCTGAGGGGGAAATCAGCACGTTGTAGCAACAAACAGTAACAGGAAACCACAGAAGAAGAGAGCGGGGGATGGGGGGGCATCGCATAGCTACATACAGTTGGGAATGTGCAAATAAAAAATATATGAATATGAATTAGAGCTTTTTAGTTTAGTGTGACAGAAGAACAACAATGAAATGGGAAGAAAGACCAAAGCTGTGACAATTAATGAAATATTTGCAGTATGAAAGAGTGACAAATTGCTTGCACAAACACACAAACACACAAACACACACAGTGTACAAATTAGATTAACCTCCAGAGGTTGTCTGTGTGTGTGTGTGTGTGTGTGTTAAATGTAGAGCATAAATAATGAATCTCTGCTGGAAGTTGATAATATTGAAGGCTCTGGGGAACCTGCGGTGGGATGTGAGATATCACCGGCTCTGTTTTAGCCAGTTAGCGAAGCAGCTCTGTGGATGGTCGGTCTGTTGCACGTTTATCCCACACACACACACATTTATGATCGTGCAGAGCAGGAAGTTATCGGACGCTGGTGACGACACCATATGGCTCGTCCATGACGACTGTACGGGCTGAATTTATATAGAACTCACTCCTTTAAATCAGATTAACACCTAAAGTTATGCAGGATGAAGGGGCGGGGCTTCTTTGACTGACAGCTGACACCTCTTTGACCATTTCTGGATTAGCCAGGAGTTAGGCAACGTCACAGAGCTCAGGGACGCCACAGCTGAAATAAGATTGGTGGAGCCTCAGACTGACGGGCATCGCAAACATGCTGTCCACATACTTTTGGCCACAAACTGCTGCTTTTTCTCCGATTCATTTGTTGTTTTCTGTGCATAAAACTGCTTCATGAATATAAACATGAATAAATTGAACTTGCCTGCGTTGAACTGAATTCAGCTCTCTCTGATTCTCTCTGGATGAGTTTTGCGTGTGGTGCAGTTACTCAATGGAATAATCTGCTCTCTGATATATACAAACAACATTTGTAGTGAGGAAACAGTTGAAAAGGCTCCTAATGAGTCACATTATAACAACACAGTAAACTATGAGCTGCAGCAATCAGCCTTATTCTTCCCAGTGTCGCTGAAGTGAATGTGATGTTATGGGCAGCAGTGGGGTGTTGATTGAACTTAATATTGTAGATTGTGTGTTGCATGCCTTTATGAGTTTGAGGGTTTTTTCCTTTATAGTCCCCGGGGAAAGAAGCTGTCACAATAGTGAATGAGTGGGTTTAAAAATAATATTAACTCATTATAAAAAGACTTATTTTATGTCCTGGCATGTCTGTTTTACAGGCTGGAGGGTTTGAAAAGAATAATCAGAGACAAAAACAGCAACAGTCACACAAAACGCTCAGATTTGCATGTATGAAAGCAAAAACCAAGATTAGCTGCGCGTTCGCTGCGAGCGCACTTTGATGCCGCCGTTGTGTGATCAACACCCGCGTGCAAAGTGGGATATTCCAATTTGGTTTTGATAATCCGTTAAAAGCCAATTGATGCAATCTGCAGCATGATTTGTACCCTTTATTTCCAGAATCATGACGCGTTGGTGTAAACTGGGAGGTTTTAGTTTCGTTGCAGACAAAAAGAAGCTGCAAGTTTCCCCTGTTTGGTCTGAACGTTGTCCTGTATTTGCCTTTGAGGAATACTCATTAGATCAAAAACTCTTATTTATATATGAAAATGCACTTCTTCATAACTTCAGATGTCATATGCTCAGTCTGCTCACATCGATTGTACATATCAAAATGACTTTGCGTGGTGCAAACTCTCCGAAATGTGACGATTAAGCAAAGAACAAACGATCTTGTCAGAAGACAGTGAGACGCTGCTGTAAGATCAGCTTAAAAGTGAGTTCATGGACGTTTTGTTGAGATTATTTTGTAAAACTCAGATTTAATGAAATGTCACCAAAGCAACGGTCATGTGATCACACCAGAATCTCCCATCATGCTGTTTAAACAAAGCAATGGTCCCCAATATGAGGGATGGGACCCCACAAAAGGGCTCAGAAAACAACTCAAAGGGTCTGAAACGATGAATGAAACGATACTTAAATTACACAAAATTAAATTATTTTAAGAATTATGTATGTTGTTTGCTTTGTTGTGTCAAATATTGAACACTTCACATCTTTAGACATTTATAAATCCCTTAAACACTCATCTTCTTTTTATTAAAACACATAGTTTGAACATAGAAGTAGACGTAGCTTCCCCTGGTCTGCAGGCTCATGTTTTGAAACTTCTGGCTCTGCGTTATGGTCGTCGCCATCTTGGTTTTTAGGAGCCAGAAGTGACCATATTTGGACATCAGGGTGGAGACACCATGGTTGCTACACCTTTATCGGTCCATTTTCACCATTATACACATCTGTGTTTATACATACATGTTATTAGAAGTCTTAACTCTGCTTTAATATAAAAATAGATGGACCAAAAACGGATTAAAATCAGCTCAGCTCAGACGAAAAAGACAATTTGTCCAGAAGATTTTGACATATTAATGTTGAAGAGGCACAAGTGGGGAGGTTAGAAAGGGTTCATCCTCTGGGGATCATGCAAATCCATTAAAAGCTTGGTGTAAATCCAGCCTCTAGTTTCCCAGGAGGGCTGGACGAGAGGAAATCTACATTCTGGTTGATTCCATATAATTTAGGATCATCTTCTCGGGAGCATGAATCATATTTTTCAAGAAGTTTGTCTTAGAGGTGAATCCTCAGGTGCATTTAAAGCACCTTGAGCTCCTGTCGGAAGCTGAAATTTACAGTTTTTCTGAGAGGCCATGAATGTGTCATGTTCCTGCAGGCCCTCCAGAAACAGGAAGTGAGGACTCCTCTTGGCGTCCCGTTGAACCTCGGAGGTTTCACGCTGCTTAAGCGTTCAGGTGCATCTCGTGGGTCGTCGGGTCCGTCAACAAATGGCGAGGACGTCTTCGCCTTCAGCCCGCCACATGAAGCGTCCCCCTGGTGGTGCCCACGCTAATGGCTCCTGGGTGACATTTAGATAAAGGTGAGAGGGAAAAGGTTCAGCAAACCCGCCGTCGACCTTTAACCTCCCGTCCAGGAAGTCAAGCCGCAGCCAGTGAGCCTGACATTTCCTCCACAGAGCACTTTATTCAGCTAATTAACCCGTTAGCCAGATGACCTGCAACACAAAAGGAGGAGGAAGAAAGGATGAGGAGGAGAGAGGCGGACGACTGACAGAGGACGTTTGCTGGGGGGTTTCGGTCCTTCCTCAGGTTCGAGGTAGACCAGTTCTCCAGATCTCTGCTCTGCAGAAAACAACTTTTTAGAGATACATGGCTACCAACATATGACGATCTGCAGGTTTCACGTGTGTTCTCCTGTCGCCTGCAGTGTTTGTGCACATCTCTCCTCAACATGCAGTGCATTCAGGCTCTCCGGGCCACCGTAGCTCAAACGTGCGCGGTGACATTTCAGGAGGTGTGATCGCAGAGACAGCTGGAGGTTGGACCAAGTTGTCTGATTATCACTGAGCATCACTTGTCCTGTGTTTCCTGTGCAGACTTTCTGTGTCACGTTCGTCCTCAGTGGAGTTTTTTAAATCAGCTCAGTGTTTAGGTGTGAAAAAGCGGCGGCGTGGTGTGAACAGAGACGCGGAGCAGAGAGGAAGAGATCTCGAATTCAAACGGCTTTCTGTAAATGTACTCTCCCTCTCTCCTGAACATCTGTTACCATGGCACCCATTGGAAAATATTGCCAATCAATCTGCCGGCTCCGCCCCCAACATGAAGCGCGTACACACACACACACACACCAAGAAACACACACAATAATACTAATAACACACACACACACACACCCTTCAGCGTTTAGTGAGCCCTTTATTCTGTGTGTTTGTGTGTGTCTCATCATCCTTTCTCATTATTGCCACTCACACACACACACACACACACACACACATTAATGTGCTGCCAGCTACAGAAGCGTTATGCTTGTCTCAGATGAAATGAAGCACACACACACAAACAAAAACACACAACTACTTAGCATCCACTGCTATTGTGTTTGTGTGTTGTGTGTGTCTCCATGGTAACAGTGAGGTCAACTACCAACAGAGGACTGATTACCATTAATTATTATTTATAATTATTCAAGAAGGCTTCATCCATCGTTCTGCTCCATCCATCCATCCATCCATCCATCCACTACATAGCTCTAAATATAAATATAAGCACTATCTATCTATCTATCTATCTAGGCTCCACACAACCACCTACTTCATGTATGTAACGTGACCTCTGATATTAACCATTCAGTATTTATTCCGGCCCTCTCTGCTCTGTTGCACTGTGACTAATACGACTACTGACAATGTACACAATCTGTGAACTTCTATATGTTTGGTTGTTGCTGCTTTTAAATATAAAAACTGTTTTACATTAAACCTGACTCTGAAGAGCCACATGGTGCGAACATAAACGTCTTTGATTTTTACATATTTCACTGATTAAAAGATGTCGCACTGCCGGTCACTCAGGATAAATCGTCTGAAGCGGTTTTTAAAGTCGCATGAAACAGAAGCTAAAGCGTCTGCAGCTGTTGCACTGTGACTTATCTCAGAGTGAAGCACTCTGGGAGGGATAGTCATACTTATTTTTGGCAACTGAGACCTGAACATGCATCCCTGACCCCTGACACCACTCTGCCAGCTAAACAGATCAAAAATAAAAATCAGATGTGCAGCTTTACCTTCACCTTTCTCTGCAACACACCTGTGGTCTGACTCTTAGCATGAAGATCTGACGGGTGGAGATTTTCATTTGCTGCAAACAAACCACCAGCCGACACACACAACAACAGTACAGACTTTAGCTGAAGCCTGCTAGTAGTTAGCAACAACGCATGCATTGCTAGCTAGAGGAGTGGAGGACTCTGAGGCTGTCTGAGGGACAGGCGGAGATAGAAATTATAACCTGCATACTGTGAAGCATCATCCTGCAGAAAGTTATGATGCATTTATGGTTAAACTGGACTCAACCCTTCACTGGTATGTTAGTTATTATGTTTTCTCCACTAGATGGGAACTGCATTACACTTTCTCCTCTAGAAGGGCAGAGAAAAGAGCACTGTATTTCTCCATTGGAGGCACACCTGAGTGGTTGGTATTGTGTTTTCTCCACTAAGAATGTCACTGAAAGGGCAATGCATTGCATTTTTTCCACTAAAGGGACACCCGAGTGGTGACATTATCATGTTTTCTCCACTGAATGAGGGTCACGGAGGGCCTTGCATCATGTTTTCTTGATGCAAACGGCACCAAATTGGTCCCTTTATCATGTGTCTGCACCTCACAGGGTTCTCTGTTGTGTTTTCTCTACTCAAATGACAACCTTCAGGGCACTGCATCACATTTTTCCATTGTAAGGGCACCCATTAGCACACTTCATCACAAGTCCATCAGTGGCAGAGACCATTTATGAGACAAAGACACCAGAAAAACCAAGGTTTATGGAACTAAAGCTAGTAAATGCAGCTGAACTTCAAATGCCTCATCATTAGCAGAAAAATACAAACTGGTTCTTCAGCCGTCCTCATTACTATCACTACTATTTTCTCTGAGATGAACATGAAGAAAATCACCTAAACTGTTATTCATGGTCAATTTCATTTGAATACATGATTGGTGAATCATTAACTGACCGATGTCGGGGCCCGAGCTCTGCATGAATAACCGAGAGCTTTTTTGAGATATTTTGTATTTATACTGATCCTGAAGATCCTCGAGAGCATCCTTGATCCCACTTATAACTGAGTTTATTTTTTTTTAATAAATGAACCTGATTTTCTGCTTTACCTTCACTGAAACGACTCGCTTAACGGAGCTAAATGAAATTATTTCAGCCCTCGTCCTATAGTCATCTGGCAATGAACTGTATTCACTGCAAATCAATAATCATCATGTTAGAAAATACCATCCATCAAGTGTTTCTGCTTCACTCGGTGCTCGTGTCATGTTGTCATTGTTGTTCCCTCTGGCATGAAATCATATTGCTGTTAAAAGCTGCACAGTCTGGAAATGTGACATGTGCACGGCTGGAGAGGCTTTTGAGATTTGAAAACAAACTTACTGAGACGCTGAACCAAATTTCAGCCTTTTTTGCGAGGGTTCAACTGTTCTGTTTAAATGTGTTTTATTTTTACTGTTTATTGTGTTTTTTCCACCGTCTGAGCCGTTTCAGAGACCTAGTGGTGTCCCCCCGGATGAGACGTTTATTAAACCGCACAATATAAAAGTGCTGGTTTGGAGTTTCGGCTCATTGTGGAGGAGTCTGGCCCACAACTTCACCGTTTTGTTTCACTCTCACAGATAAGTTCTCCAGCAATTTAGCAAAGAAAAGAAGCTGAAAAACCCAACAAACAGCAGACAGATGCTGTTAGAGGTGAACTGGTCGAGCATTTTGCAGCTTAAGAGCCAGACGTTTCCCTCAGGAGCTGGTGGAGACCAAGCACAGAGCTTAAACTGAGACAGGAACATCACTACAACTGAATAATCATATGCAAATAAGCAAAGGATGAAGCAAACCTGAACTAAAAACCTTTAGTGAGTCACAGGATGGTTGGTTTTGCTGAAGCATTTATAATCTAAAGAGCCAGATGTTTACCCCGGGAGCCGGTGGAGACCAAATAAGGAGCTAAACATGAGACGTAACCCTCATCAGGTGTTCAAATGACGCTTTCAAGTGATTGGTTACAGGATGTTTGCAAACAAGATCAACATATCAGGTTCACAAGGTGACACCAATGATGTTTCTGCCTCTGCAGGTTTGAAGCCTGGGAACTACCGAGGTTATCGTCTGTTTCTGGTAAAACAAAGAAACAAGTTTTAGTTTCAGAGTAAATAAAATAAGCTTTTCAGCGCTCCCTCTTTAACGCCATGCCATCAAGATGTTTGACATCTTGACAATGTCATTTGACAATTGCCCAACACACACTCAGGTTGTGTCAAAAGCAATTAAGAGAGAGAAAAAGCTTTGTGCTCGGCATGTTCATCAGGACTGGAGGTGATTTAAAGTGCAAGATAAACACGCGATTCCAAAAACATGTTTGTGTTTGTCTGTAAGAATGACCTACAGGTGCGTAAAGCTGTCACGGCGTGCAAGGCAACAGGACGGAGCTGCAGAGAGCGGAGGCAGACGGGCGATTTCAATGATTTATTGATAGCTAACGGGCCGGCAGGTAACACAGCTAACAAACTCAGACACAAGCTCAATGCAGCAAAAATACTGCAACTGCAGATGAGCCGAGTCTGAGTGGGAACGGGCTGGTTAAATATCTGCAGGGCTGACGAGGGAGAGTGGAAACAGGTGAGTGGGTGGGCGGGGAAGGTCATGTGACCGGGCCTGGAGGGAGAGGGGGGGTTACTGCAGGGCAGGAGGGAGTGGCAGCATGTGGGAGTGAGATGACTGGGACGGAGGGAGGAAGTCAGAGGTCACCTGGTGGACGGGACGAGAATGGCAATGATTGTGTTCGAGGAAGGAGACACAGAAAGGTGAATAAATAAACAAACAAACAAACTGGAGCAACTCAGATAATAAACAAAGGTGGAACTGTTATAAAAACGATAAAAATACCACCGAGAAACACTTTTAACTTTTTATTATTATTTAAAAGTTGTTTATGTGCTATATGACATTTGCACATTTGCACCTGTGTGTGTGTTTGCATGTTGCCAAACATAAATACAAACATGTTAACGTTAAATATTAAATATAAATATTAAAAAAGTAGTTTGATATTTTGGGAAACAACATCATTTTCTTTATTCCCAAGAGCTTGATGCGCACATTAAAACCACATTCGCGTCTGTGTTTTAAATATGAACCTACAGCTACAAGATGTTAGCTTAGCTTAGCATAAAGACTGGAAACAGAGGGAAACAGCTAGCCTGGCTCGATCCAGAGGGAAGCTAATGGTCCGATTACTCATTACTTATGTCCGAGAAGCTGAAAATAGGGGACAACGAGAGCTGAAGAAGATATTCAACTTTTCTTCTTCTGTACTTCCTGGAGTCTCCGCTGGTTGCCTGGCAACAGGTCCCGGTCAACCCACAGGTAAATATACAGGTATACAGATAAACGTTAGCAACAAAACCAGCATCATTAAGTGTAAATAAGGGATTTTGTTATTGTAATCAGTGAGCTGTCAATCAATGTGATCAGAATCCAGTCATGTGACCGCAGAGCCTCAGCTGTGGGCGGGGCTACACGTTGACTGACACATTTAGATCAGAGAGTGGACCTTTAAGACAGGCTGATGCTGCACACACACACACACACACACACACACAATCTCTCTCTCTCACACACACACACACACACACAATCTCTCTCACACACACACACACACACACACACAATCTTCACACACACACACACACACACACACACACATCTCTCTCACACACACACACACACACACACACACACACACACACACACACACAATCTCTCACACACACACACACACACACACACATCTCACACACACACACACACCTACACACCCACACACACACACCCTCTCTCCCCACACACACACACACACCCACACACACACAATCTCTCTCTCTCTCTCTCACACACACACACCCACACACACACAATCTCTCACACACACACACCTACACACACACACAATCTCTCTTCTTTCACACACACACACACACACACACAATCTTCTTTCACACACACACACACACACACACACACACACACACACACACACACACAATCTTTCACACACACACACATTTTGAAGCCATTTTGTTTCTGTGTCAGCTAATAATATGGCTGTCAGGATGACTGACAGCTCTCTGTGAGGCGGATTGAGGCATCAGGTGACAAACTGACAGTGTGTGTGTGTGTGTGTGTGTGTAGTGGGTGTGTGTGGTCTGTGTGTGTGTGTGTGTGTGTAGGTGTGTGTGTGTGTGTGCGTGTGTGTGTGATACTATCAACAAATCAACAGTGTAACTCCTGGGTTGTGAGCTGACATGTCAAGACGCACTGACAGCATGACACACTGACATGCTGTGGTGTGTGTGTATGTGTGTGTGTGTGTGTGTGTGTGTGTGTGTGTGTGTTTGCTTCATCCAGCAGAATCTGTACTTTGCCTGGAGAACCGACGCTTTGCTGTTCTCCTGCAGGAAAACGGAGAACCAGGAACATGAGGAATACTGATGCTTAAGATCTCCAGAATTTATAGCACCATGTGCACATCAAGGCAGGTAGCATGGGGAGACATTCTGATGTGTACAGCTGGTCATGTGAGCATCAACCGTGCATTCAGGCGGTGTTGGAATGATCGGAAAAACGATCTTCCTGGATCTGACGTGAACGCCTCCCTCTGTTTGGAACTACAATTCAGAAAATTGGCACAAATTTAGCAGATTGTGACGTTATTCATGCAGAAATAATCCAAAAGACCAACAGAACGGAGGAACTTGTCCAGAAATCAAACAATATAATCACAGATTATCGTTTTCTTGTGCGTCGGCCATTGAAATGTGACATTAAATGCATCGCCATGTTTTATTTATCGCAATCAAACAGTGTTTTCTGCATTTAAAATCCAAAAGTTAATTTCCAAAGCTGTTATTGTCTGAAAAATGAGAAAATTATCTTTACTGCCTGAAGCGGAGTCCGAAGAGTTGATAGTATTTACAATCCCAAATTGTTTTGTGTTTTCTGTCGCACGTCCCGTCTCCAAGCTGTCATCTGTATTTGTTTTGGAGGATTTACTGTCCGGCTAAACTGTATTTTCCATCTATTTACCAACTAAAACATTTCGTTTTTGTTGTCCCGGAGCGGAGCCAAACTGCATCACTGTAGTATTTATAGTCTGAACAATGAGCTGCAAGGAGGAAACTGGCTTTTACCGTCTCTCGCAGCTGCCTTGAACGCTGCATGAGCCGCAGCTGGATGAGGTGCGGAGGGGGGCATGATGGGAGATGGAGGCCTTTCCGCCCGCGGCCGTGTTAGAGCTCGGGTCTGTAGTTTGATTCCCAGGGGCGCTCATTAGAGAGCCGCCACTCAGAAAACACACCTGCCGGCAGCCAATGAGACACTGCCCCGCAACCCACACAGGTCCCGCCTACACACGAACCGATGCTAACGCTCGCTAACAGCGCTAAAACACACACACCTTCAGAGCCGTGGGTCTGCTCAGAGTTCGGCCTCCTGGTGCTAATCTGGTTTGTCAGCGAGGTAAAAAGCAATAAATTCAGACTATTATTACAGACGTGACGGACATCTTCATCTGTAATGGAGGAGAGTCTTCCTCAGTGCAGGTCAGGAAACAGACAGCTCAGCCTCCGTGCACACACACACACACACACACACACACACGTTGTCATGCTCGTCTCCTGCAAGCTGCTGCAACCTTGACATGCAGAGCAGAGAAGATTTACACTGTTCTGTGCAGCGAATGATTTCGGTGATACGAATATTATTACAACAAATTACTTTCAGTCAAACTGAGTGACGAAGAACACAGAGCCACTGATTCAAACCCAGAGAAACACTGAATAAAGCAGTTCCACCTTAAAAACCACTGTTTCTCCCACGCTGTCGGCCGCACACGGGACGTCCTGGAGGGGCGGCGAGCCGAGCTGCTGCTAACGTTTGCTCAGCTTGTTTCTCTGATAACTTCAGATCCAGACGTCCGACGACTGAAATCCTTCATCTGCTTCAGATACAGAGTTAAAAACAAGCAGCGGCTGAAAAGAGGAGCACAGAAATGTGTCTTACAGCTGATCCAGAGTCAGTTTATCAAGCTGCTGCTGACACACAGAATGTCTCACAGCATCCAGAGTCAGTTTATCAAGCTGCTGCTGACACACAGAAATGTGTCTTACAGCTGATCCAGAGTCAGTACATGAAGCTGCTGACACACAGAAATGTGTCTTACAGCTGATCCAGAGTCAGTTTATCAAGCTGCTGACACACAGAAATGTGTCTTACAGCTGATCCAGAGTCAGTTTATCAAGCTGCTGCTAACACACAGAAATGTGTCTTACAGCTGATCCAGAGTCAGTTTATGAAGCTGCTGACACAGAAATGTGTCTTACAGCTGATCCAGAGTCAGTTTATCAAGCTGCTGACACACAGAAATGTGTCTTACAGCTGATCCAGAGTCAGTTTATCAAGCTGCTGACACACAGAAATGTGTCTTACAGCTGATCCAGAGTCAGTTTATCAAGCTGCTGACACACAAACACAACACTGACACATGCACAGAGAGGAGGCGGTGACACCACAGACAGGAAGTGAAGCCAATCGCAGAGACTGATCTGGATCCACTGAGTCTCTGAGTCTGAACTTGATGGACACAGATCTACAACATGTAGAACAGCAACTCAGGTGTATATATTGAGAACAGAGCTGGAGTCAGGCCGCAGTTAGCTTAGCTTAACACTGAAACAGTTAGCCTGCCTCTATCCAAAGCTCAGCATGCAGCTGCAACTTAAAGGTTATTTTACACCTTAAAACTCTTCACTGTCCTTTGAATCACACCTTTTTTATATTTTTAAATGTCACCACGCTTCCTTAAATTAGATTCAGCCTGTATTTGGATGTTTCATCCTAAAGTTCCACCTAGTGGAATGGCTCCCAACACCTTAGAGGAGCTGGGAGTCATATTTTTGTTTGCCTGGGCTCCACTTTGGCTGCTCTCACCAAATCTTTGTGTTTTCAAAGTGCCCCTGTCATTTCCACTGCGGCCCGTCGCTGGGCGGGGCCGCAGACTCTTATTTTGGGAGGGAAGATGATGATGATATCCTGTCTGAGAGGAAAATTGTCGGTGTGATGAGGGGAGAGGAGAGTGAATGTGAGGGAGCGAGGGAGGGAGGAGGCGACGGAGGGAGGAGAGGTCAGAACTCCTTTCATCTCTCCATCTCGACTTCAAAGGCGACGTCGATGCTGCTTTGATTCCATCAGCACCTCCTGTCTGAGGAGGAAGAGGAGGAGGGAGGAAGGAGAAACAGGTGGAGGAGGAGGAGGCGACACATTCATTCATATTGTGCTCAACATTTCTGTGACTCGTCGGCGTAAACTCATCGTTAATCTGCACCGACGGGAAACGAAGCAGAATGCAGCTCCGACAGGCGACAGACTGTAAACTGTCCTGTCGTCTTTACAGACAAATGAATAAAATTAACAATATTTTTATTTTTTAAAGGGAAAAATCAACATTTCGGCTCATACAGGGAGCAGAAATCAGCCTTTAATGTGGATTTTGCACCAATTTGTTCTCGAGATCTTAAATTTGTACTTAAACACACAGAATTTGAGTAAACGTGCGAAATGAACCTTTTTAATATTTACATTGTAATTGAGAAATATGACAAATCGCTGCAGCAGACTGCTGTAGGTGTTCATCTCGTGTTGGATCAACAGTAAAGTCAGCCTGTCAGTGCTTCCTCTTCCTCCCGTCATCATCCTCATTGTATCTGAGCTCAGATGCGTCTCAAACGTGTCGGTATTGACGAGCGGCGAGCTGCGGCCGCCTGATGCGATTAAAGCGAGGACAAAAAGTTTCGCCTCGTCATCAAGGCCGCCTGTTCAGAGCGCCGCGCGTCCTCCTACCTGCTCGCCCGCTTTTCATTTCAGCTCATTTCATAAAAGCTAATTAGCCAAAGCAGCATTCCTCCGTCTGCGGCGTAAAACAAAGCCGCGGACGACTCTGACTTCAGGCCTTGAAAGAGGAAAATATGAAAGTTTTTCATTTGAAGTCGATGATTCAGAGGCAGAGTGACGTCTGCAGGAGCACACTCAGCGCTCATGAAGCGCAGTATAAACGCTGCAGGTCTGTAGCTGTGAGCTCGCAGCGTTCACCCGCAGCGAACATTCAGTCATCAGGAGCAAAGAGCGGAAAATGAACAGAATTAAAAATCTGAATTATTCTGCTGAACTTTAAAATATCAAAACGTCTTGGTTGATACGACTACGTAACGATCTCATGATGTTACAATACATTCAATATTCAGCTTGTTTATTTATTTATTATCTGATTTATGACTCTTTATATTGTTTTTATTTATTATTTGTGGCTCCATTATTGTTGATTCATTAATCATTATATTAATGTGTTTGGTTTTTCTCTAATACATTTAAATCTATGTGACTTTATTTTAAATATGAATTTAATGTTGTTTAATGTTTAATGTTTTTATTTATTTACCATCATTTACATGTGTATTGTTGGTTGAGTTGCATTGTGGGTAACAGTTAGTGAAACAATATTAATTTAAGTCTTTTTAAACAGTTTTTTAATGAATTTGTTGTCTGTTTGTTAAATAAAATGTAAATTAAAAATAAATTGTTTTGCAGCTCACGTCTTTCCACAGCCCAGCACTGGTTTATCTGGTTCTTGGATTTCTTCTTCCCTAAAAATGTTTTAACGCCAGTTTCATATCTATAATTATGCAGCACGTTTGTGGACCTCACAGCGTGAAGTGTTGGTGTTTACAGCAGTTATCACCACAAAAACAAACCCACACGTGACAGAAAGTAAACAAACAAACAGAAATGAGCTGAAGTCAACAACAGACGTTAACACAAGCTAATGCATTAATGTAAAAATATGTAGGTTAACAACCGCATTACTGTAACTATGGTAATATGACAAACCCAAAATAATCCAAGCAGAAATATTTATGGATTTGGAGTCAGAGGCGACGGGGAGCTGTAATCCTCCGCCGCGGACAGATGTCGACCCCGGGAAACCCCGACGACTTGTTTCAAGTCAGTTTATGATCTGTGTTTAATCTCTGTTCCGGATTCTCACTGAACCGTTTGTTTTGATTTCACAGAGAAGTTTGTTTACTCTGATTTTTACTGTAAAACACGGGATGCTGGGAGTTGTTGTCTTCCTGTCAGCTGGGATTCCTTCAGTGTTGATGGTTCAGGAGGTTTTTACTGGGAGCTGAATTCTCCACAGAGGTCTCCTCCTCTCCAAAACAAACAGAGCCATCAGACATAGGTAAAATATTGATTTGATCATTTTAGTGCAGAAATGTTACATAACTGAATAAAAACCTGCTCCCTCCAGCTGTGCTTAGTGATAAGTGCTAATTAGCCAACATTAGCATGCTAGTAGCAAACATACTTCTTAATCATCAGCATGTTAGCATCGTCACTGTGAGCAGTTTGGTGTTAGCGTTTAGCTAAAAGCTGCGCTGCATCCTCACAGAGCTGCTAGCATGGCTGCAGACTCTGACAGCTGTGAGACGATCATTAGTCGATTTAACACTGTTTTATATGTGAAAACAGATCCCAGCACGCCGGAGTATTCCTGAGACAGTTTCCACACATTTCAAACAACTTTTCTAAGCTCTGTGTGTGTGTGTGTGTGTGTGTGTGTGTACATGAAGCACGTCTGGTCCCAGTGTCCAACCATCACACGGTGGACAGATCAGTGGGAGAGGGTTCAGCACCACCGTCCCGCTGTGAGAGCACAAACTGCTGCAGGGCTCGACTCAAACTTTCCTCAACCCTTCATGCTCGCTGACTGAAGTCCTGCAGCTCTGCACAGCAGGCCTGTGGGATTTACCCACAATCCATCGTGTTCTTGCGTTGAATACGACACAGGGGATAACAGGAAGTCCAAAATAAGAATATATATATTTATATGTACAGACTGTGTGTTTGGTAAGTTTGCAGGTAGAAAGCAGCTTGGCCTGGAACACAAGATTATAATGTAATGTGGTAAAACAACAAACATCGACTCTTACTTTATGTGTTTATATCATAAGATGTACGTAGGTATAATACATGACAAACAGGGAATTTAAAGTCGTGTTTAGTCTCACAGAAAGGTGTCTGCGCCGCCTCGTTTCTCAGACGACATCTGGAGCTCTAAACGAATGAATTAGTCTCTGAAAGGCTTTTTAAGGCCGCGAACAAACAGTCTGAGACACAAAACACCGGATTCTTCAGCTCGTTCGGTCAGATCACACTGAGACTCGTCCACCAACAGCTGCTTTACAAACAGTGAAGCGTTTAGTCTAATAAAGAAATGTGCCTTTGTTATCGTGATAGCATGAATGTAAGGGTGCTTTTAATGTGTAAATATCAAAACATTCCTTTAGATATTATTTATTATTGAAAATTTATGAATTAAAACAAATTCCCAGCATTCACAACAAAGCACTTCACACGTTTAATTGCTTTAGGAACATATTCGTGGTCATATTTTGCATTTTATACCATTCAATGCCGAAAAATCAGGTTTTCTTCTGTAAAACAAAATCTGACGTCAGCTTGAACCGACCAATCACAGTCTGCCATCCAGCCACCAATCAGAATCCAGCTGTTAGCATTAGAGCTAAGCTTCATCAGTTAGCTAGCTAGCAGCAGCATGCTACGTGGGTGTGTCTTCAGGTGTTGGTCTCCTCAAACCCTGTTGAGGTGGAGAACACCTGAACCTTGAGGCTCATCATCCAACTCTGAATCACTGGAGCTCTCCATGTTTGTTCTGACCCCGCCCACTTTTCAAACGGGCCAATCAGATTCCTCCAAATGTTATGCACCACCTGCACTTCCTGTTTCACTCAGAGAGTTTAGAAAATAAAGAAAATAGCTTTATTTACTGTTTGATTCTGTGTGTTCATGTACAAACAGCAGAAATAAACAATGAAACACTCCTGTTCCCGCTGCATCGCTGCTGTGTCGGAGATTTAAGGTGGAAGTCTTTTCTCCTCTGCTGCTTGTGTTTTTTAAAAAAAAGTTTGTTTCCTGAAACTTTTCAGACACAGAAAATTAAAAACCGGTCGTTTTTGTCTTTGGAAATGAGATCAACCAGAGGGAGGAGGGGCCGAGCAGGAGGAAGGCCTGGAGGTTAGCGGTGTAAGCTAACATTTAGCCTCGGGTCACGCCAAGCTATTGTCCTAATGAGAGGTCGAGGTGAGAAAAACAAATGGTAATGGGTACGGCGGGAGACCTCGCTCACATCCACAGCGTTTGACCTCTGATGGTGCAGGATCATCACACGCAGGAAGGGGTTCTCAGGGATGAAGCCCTCGACGGGCGACCCCGAGGCCAAGACTGAGGAGACGGGGGACGGGGGAACAGCCCGGCTCAGCCTGGCCACGGCGTGCTCCTCCATCTCGCCTCTGAGTGGGTAAATAATTAGCCGCGCTTCCTCTCCTCGTCCTCCCACACAGGGCTAAAGCCGCCGCTCCTCACCTCGCTTAGCAGGAGAAGACGAAAACAGGATGGCGATGCATTCAGGAGGACTGTGAAATTACAGCGCTGCCGCCGCCCGCTCTCATTCTCCTCCCTCACAGCTGACCCTCATTGCAAATGGACGAGCTGGGACTCAGAGAAACGCAGCAGCTTCACAGGCGAGAGGCCGCAGAAAACCCGAGCAGAGGAAGGATTCGAAGACGCTCATGGTGTGGGTGGATTTCACCAAAACACCCAGCGCCCCCCTCCGAGAGATCCGATTGGTCGTCCGTCTCTCCCGCTGTTGGCGGACTGACTGATGTGATGTTAAACAGCCGTTCGACATCTTCACCTCCAACAGCTCTCCCTCTCCACACTTCACAGTAACCTTGCCCGCCCGCTGATGCACACAGTGACCACAGACAGAGCAGCGGCTCATGGAGGGAGCTGAACCGCCGACATCTGCTCCACACACACCGAACTAACATCGCTGAAAAGCTGCAGAAATACTCCAGCTGCAGCTTAGAAGGAGCAGGAAAGACAAAAAAGCTTCTCAGCTGGAAAACACAGAGCCGGGCGATCTGAGCTCGTGCAAGATTCAGTTGCATGGTGTGTTGACCAGGTCTGCACGCCCTGATCAGCTAATGCCTCGTGAAAGCACCTTTTGCATTTAATCCAGCAGCTTCATCTCTATTAATGTTGCACATTTGGACTTTTATCTCACTCTTATTTGCAAAAAAGCTCCTTCAGATGTTGAGGGGACCTCCTGTGCTCTGCTCTCTTTAGGTCTTTCCACAGGTTTTCCATGGGATTGAGGTCTAAAGCGCTGAGTCCAGCAGGTTTTGTGTCAAAGTATCTTGATGTCTGAAGCTCTTCATTAACCTTCTACCTTCAGGAGAGCCCCTAAAGCAGTTGAAGAGAAGCATCACACTACAGTCCAACCTTTGACTCACCTGTGACATTTCCCACATGGTTTCAGGGACCTGAATGCATCTTTTAGCAGAGTTCCTGTCGTTCCTTCAGTGATGCTGTTTGCATCTTATTGCACAGAGTTTAGCTGTTTAGGCTTGACTCTGAATGCGGCTGGTTAACTCTGCACCAATATTTAAAGTTGTTCAAACTTAAGCAATCAGGATTTTTTAGTTTATTGAAAATGCTCCTAATAATTAACTTTTTTTTGTTTTTTCTGTGCAGTTTGTTTATAATAAGATCAAATTAAAGATGGAACGAGGCCCTGGCATCAAGTCTGCATATTATAAGACACACCTCATTAACCTGGCCGTTATCTGGAGTGTGCTCACATTCTTTTTTTAATTAGTTTTATTGTGTTTTACTGTATTTTGTTGTTGTTTCTAATTATTCATTGTCACATTTAAACTTTGACTCTTTCTGTGCAGCATGTGGAGTTGTTGCTCGTTGTCACTGCTCTGCTTCACTGTCCTCGCTCTCACAACCTCGTTTTCAAGGGACAATCAGTAAAAAGTGACTTTGCACGACTTGCAGAGTGACATTCAGACACAGCTGGTGAACGTGGTGGAGCGGTGAAGGGGCAGATGTTTCCCTCACAAGCTGGTGGAGACCAAAACGGAGCAAAAAGGTGCAGAAACCGGACACAAACACAACAAATGAGAAGCTAACAACTTGTTTCTGCGGCTTAAAGAAAGAATGAAACAGGCTGAAAACCCCCAGTGAGTCACAGAAGATCAGGACAGGCCTCCAGTTGCACCTGCTCTGCTGGGACGTTGGCGCACAGGTAAACGCAGCCCAGGTGAGACTGATATATTCAGAAAGCCTCCATATCACAACGCTCCCCTGTCAATATTTAATCGGGAAGCGCTGCGTCGGCGGAGAGTTAACGTTTCATAAAGCACATTAACATTGATTCTGCAGATTGAAGTAGATAAACGGGCGAACGGAGGGAGCCGATGATTCGACTCAGTCGGAGCAGCTAATGGGACAAAGCCTCCACGGCGAGGACAGAGAGTGAATAAAGAAGCTACGAGGAGGAAATTAACATCGTTTTATCTCTACAGTCTGTTATTTTTAAGGGGGAAAAGTTCAGTGAATCCAATGCCTCTGATCTATTCTGCGGTCTAAAAAGGAACGGCAGCGATCGTTAATGCCGGTCGGCGACACCTGCTCTTTTCTCCCGTTAGGATATTTTGACTCAAAAGCAGGAAAACGTCTCTTCTTGGAAATAGAGAGAGATCTGCTCTCTCCTCCGCAGACAGCTGGGGCTGACACAAGAGCCGCAGGTGGCTAATAATTACAGAAATTAAAGAAGGAGTCGTAATTAATAGCTGTAGGTGAGTCCAACAATAAAGTCCAATTTCAGTTCTGGAGCGCTTGAAGTTGGAGCCGATACCTCGATGCGATAAACCAAGAAGAAGAAACATGCACTGATTAGTAAATACAGGATGAAACATGCAGATCAACCCTGCATCCTCTGCTTGTCGTCATTGGTTATGAACCACGCAGACACGCTCAGTTCATACCTGCAGAATTCATCAACAATACTTTAGTTTTTTTAGTCAACCAGACTCTTATTTTGGTAGTTTTTAATCACTTCCTCTTTCAAAGAAGGCCCCTAGTGAGGAAACAAGGAATGTAGGAAGCTTCCTGTTTTCACACGGTAACTAAAGTACATTTACTCCAGTAGAACAAATGAAACGTGCTTGTAGAGCAGCAGCATTTAGCTTTTTATTAGCTTATTATGCTATTAGCATTCATTTTCAGACATCTGCTATAGATATGAGTCAAATCCAACTCAACAAGTTGCTAACTGAACTTTGAACTACTGGCGAAGTTAAAATAATCAGCTTTCTGACTTCTTCTGCGTCTCTCCACCCGGAGGCGTGTTTACCTCAGATCATATCAGCAGAGAAGAGTTTTCCTGCACCTGTTTCCAAAGCCTCCTGCACAAAGTTCGTGACCTTCATCGTCCTCCAGTTACCTTCAACGATTCAGAGTCTCCTTTCAGAGAAGCTGCACCTTGTTACGCTGCCGCTCGTCACCGTCGTGCATGTGAGAAGGTGTGGAGGAGTAAGAGGTGCCGAGATGTTTCATGTCGACAAACTGAAACTACAGCCGCCGCCGCCGCCTCTCGCACCAACAACACCAACCTGCCTCCCGACGCTAGAACGGGTCCTGATGATGAAACATGAAAACTGAGCCGCCGGAGATCCTCACACATTAACCTTGTCTCGCCGATGTGCGTGTGTGTCGCGTGGTGTTAATTGGCAGCAGAACGATCATGAAGAATTCATGCTGGAATAACAGCGGTTCGCTCGTGTTTAATTAAAGATGCTGCGTCGCCGCGGCTGCATGCATATTTAACGAGCGACATAGCTAACAGGAGCTGATTGCAGAGCCTCCCAACATGTGATGGTGCGCGAGCTAACAGCTGCTTTTACCACACACACACACACACACACACACACACTGTCCAACGGCCTTCCTGAAGCCGATCATCTGCTCTCATGTCGACTGCCTGATAAATATTAACATTAACAGACGATGAGCTGATAATCAAAGTCATTGACGACTCCATCACAGTGATCGAGCCCGTTGGCTCAGAGCGACGCCGACCACGCCATCAACAACCAAACCAACCAAACTGAATCTGCAGCTGTGGAGCAAGACACACGATCCGACCAGGCTCAGGCTCCATCACAGCAGCTGCAAACAGAAACCTGTCAAACAGAGACATCTGGGATTTTAAAATGAACTCTGTCTGCAGTGTGAGAAACGTGTGTGTGCACGTTTCCACAGCTCGGCATTCGTTTTCCTTCACAAACTAAATTAAGTCATTAATGGTTTTATGTAAAAGATCAGATGTTTGAGACTGAAACTGAATTTAAAGGGTCAAATTCTCAAACAAATATATATATATATATGATAACAGTGTCAGTTTTAACTCACAGTCCTGCAAATTTCACAATATTACTAATTAATTGCTAATTACTATTAATTTAGTGTATTTTGATAAATTTGCATGACAAGCTTTGGTGACCTTCACTCCAGAAATTGTTTTATCTTAACCTACAGCAATAATTAATAATTCATTGAGTTTTATTTGATTGAGTGATGATTTCTTTTATTTATATCAATCTGTGGATGCTTCAAATTATTGTTATTATTATTATTGTTGAAATTAAATTATAATAATATTAATATGACATGGAGCTAATGTTCACGACAAGTGGCTACATCATCTGAACACACAGATCGTCATGGCAACCGGCGTCTTCTGAGGTAACTGTCATACCGCACAGGAGGGATTCAGCTGCTGATTGGGCGAAACAAAAAGGTACATTTACCTGGATGAATTCAAGGTACACAATATAAAAATATATAAACAAGGAGAAAATAAAAAGTACTTAAAAAAACAAAATACAAACAAGAATTGTACAATAAATAAATCTAAAATAATATAAAACACATATTTCAAAATAAAATAACATATATAAAAATGTGAATTGGCAGCGCGCCGAGAGAGGAAATTGATCTGTTGGATAAAATAAATATAATTATGACATGTCATATTGGTCATATTGATAAAATAAATATAAATATAATTATGACATGAAACAGAATTTAAAGCCATTAAATGAAGCTCGTGAAAACATAATTATATTCATTATATTAAACAAACCAAACACAAATATTTCTTCATTATCTCTGAGACAAACAAACAAATAAACAAAGAAAAGCTGATCTCTGTTACTATAGCAACAAACGATCAATACAGTTGATTACTACAGGTGATGGTAAACCAAGCCCTCTCCTCGCCGTCCAATCAGAGGCCTTCCTGCAGCTCAGCTCAAAAAGAAAAAACCTTTTACATAAAAACTTTTTTTACGTTGCATCACAGACACACACTCACACACACTCACACACACACACTCACACACACACACACACACACACACACACACACACACACACTCACACACACACACTCACACACACACTCACACACACACACACACACTCACACACACACACACACTCACACACACACACAGCAGTTTTATAAATGGATGATGTGAGAAGAAGAAGAAAGAGGACGGGGGGTTGGGGTATCTGGGGGTGGGGGGTATTATTGTGCTCCTCACATCACTGTTAGTAATTAAAGTCAATCACCACTCGAAACGGGTTTGAACAGACGAGCGAAGACACACTGAGCTTTTACACACGGCGCCGGCGTTATTATGTTGGTGTGTGATTGATTGAGTCAATAACAGAAACACGGCGTGACACACACACACATACACACACACACACGAAGCTTCATATCCGTCCCTTCTTTCCCCAGAGCTGCGAGTGTGACGAGTTTCTGCCGGTAAACATGACAACAGCGAGTACTCTGCTCTTAAAAAGTACTTTTACTTTTTACTCGATTACAATCATTGTTTGACTCAATCTCAAAGCAAACGTCTGAGGATGTTTTGGCCTCTGGGAGCAAAACTCGATATAAAGCCTGAGTCATGTCATTGTTTACAGCTTGATTAGCTTTAGCATTAGCATTTTAGCTCCTGCATGTGCTGCTAAATCAAAAAAAATAAAAATACAGTGCTAAAACGTTGTCAGATGCAACCAAGTCCTGCTCAGAAGGTTTCCCATGGCAGAATATGATCTCTATAGGTTCTGTATTTATAATTTAATACTGAAAGAAACACATTTAGTGCACAGATCAACAACTGTGTTCATGCTCTGCACAGAAATCTAAACCAAACTCCATCAGATCAAATATCCGGCTGCAACCACTTAAAAGCAAGCATAATTAATTATTCTGAAATATGTCATATGTATTTAATATCAGTAAAATTAACTTTTAAAGAATGAAATTACTTTATCTTGTATCTGTCTTCCTATTGGCTGCTGTCAAAGCTTCCATACACACTTGTTAGCATGTTAGCATGAATGCAAAAAGCTAAAACCCACAAACCAATGAGATTCATGACTGTCCTCACACAAGGAGCGCTGTCCCTGTTCATATCAGCATACTGTCAGTATTATTACAATCAGAAACGTATTGTTATTTATGTATTTGTTGTGGATATTTGCTGGCTCATCACGCAAAATAAAAATATATGACGAACACTGAAATGAAATCTGTTTCTTAAAACCTTTGCGGAGTCAAATCACTGCACAGGCCACACAGAAAAGCTGTTTTCATATTGTATCAGCTGACGTGTTGGTCATCTGTGGACCTTTCCCTCCATAACCAGCCTCATCAATCATATTTCGGTTCATTGCTGCAGATATTTGATAACCTGAAACTAATTCAACACTGAATCTGGAGTTTTCTTTGCTGAGTGTCGATCACATGCATTCGTTCACATGTGTGTGTGAAACTTTCAGACCCCGGACGCTGCAATAAAACTTTAAAAGCCAGAGTGTAGATGTTTACATTCAGGTGCTTTTCCCCGACCTGTTTGGTTCCTCTGGAAACTTCAGGATGTTGCCTTGAATCTTTAACATAAAGTTGAGAGAGTTTGAATGGAGTCTGGATGTGCAGCAGCTGTGTGAGTGATGGAGCCATCGGTGCATCCAGGGAGAGAACAGAGTTTAACCGCTTACGGCAAGAAAACTGACCCGAACCAGCCCGAGTCTCCGATGGACACGCGGACCTGAAACTCATATCTGATGAGTCGGAGGCTGAGCTGCAAGTTCTTCTGCAGCCTGAACGTCTCGGGCTGGACCTGAACCTCCACTGTCCCGGCTTCACCTCCTGCTGCTCACAGGAAGTCGTCCCGCGGTCGTAGAGTCAGATCATCAAAAGATCACTCAAAAGCTGGTAACAGCGCTCAGTTTGTGCACTTTAATGTGTACATATACTCGTATTAAGGCCCTTCTGCAGAAAGTAAACAAAGAATCACGTGCTTTGCTTTTCTGTGAGGACAGAGACAGAGGACAGAGATCTGAACGAGCCCGAGCCGAAACAATCAGTCGCTGGACAGAAGATAAAAGGTTTGAAATGAGTTTTTTCATCAATAAGACAAAGAAAATATTTTTTAAAATAGTTTCTAACTGTGTGTATCTTCAGCTCTCATCATATGGACAGTTTTTATAAACAAAAATGGATTTTTCTTTATAAAACACCAGCTTTATTGATTATCATTTATCACTTATGAGCAACTCATATATATAAAAAAAGAACAATATAAAAGCATAAAACAACTACTTTTCACATATCTGGTGTTTCTGTGTTTTAAGGGCGTACTCAGTCTTTACTGTCTCCAGGTGAAGTTGTGTGAAGCTGATAAACGACCTCGAGTGATGTCACTTGAGGCAGGTGAGGCTGAAACTAATCTGTTGTGTGGAGAGAAGTGAGCTGAGCAGAACATCTGGAGCTGCTCCTCATCGCTATGTTAGCCACAGCTAGCATCTGTCTGTGGTTGAGTTGCATTGTGGGTGATGTAGGCGCCAAGTTTTAACTAAAATAATGCATGGAATAAAAAAGACGACATCCTCGTGCATCACTTCAGATTCTCTTTGTCAGCTTTTAATGTATTTAGCATCGTTTTTCAACATGCACGCAGTCCGATAGACTTCCAGGAGCTCAGTCAGTATCAGAGAGAGACGACTGTGAGGCTGCAGCCTGAAACGATCGCAGTTTGCAACGTTTAGGAACCAAAGCAAAGGCTTCGAGGTCAGAGTCCGCCTGACCTGCTCCGTGCTGCAGAGCTGCATCCAATGCGCCGCTCTGGGAGACAGAGGAGCAGTTTAACACATCACACCACTGTCGACAGGGTTTTAGGATCTCTGCACTAAGCTGAGCTGTGAGTGGAAATGCATGAGTTTGTGGATTGGCTCAAATTAAAGCTCAAACGGTGCGATGCTACCAGACTGCAAACACGCCGAGTGCTCTGCTGCAGCGCCCGAGTGCAGGAGCTTTGTTGAGAAGACGCCGCATGTGATCGTACTTTCAGTGTTTGAGACACAACAGGCTGATGCGTGATGGAGGGAAGAGCATCATTAAGACGAGGGAGTGTGTGTGTGTGTGTGTGTGTGTGTGTGTGTGTGTGTGTGAGAGGGCCTGGTAGGTGGTCTTAATGGTGGCAGCATATGTCGGCGTTAATCTGATTTGGACAACTCAATGGGCAAAGAGAGATGGATGGAGGAGATCGCAGAGAAAACACAACATGCATGGAGGGAGAAAAAGGGACAGAGAGGGTGAGAGAGGGGGGAGAGAGGGAGGGTGTTATGAATGGACGGATGGATGAAAGGATGGAGGACGGAGGTGACGGGTGGAGGCTGGTGTGCATGCAGCGGTGCAGGGGTTAAGACAGATTGTGTTTCTCTGATTTGCAGAGCAACAGAGTGTAATGTGGGTCAGCTCACAGTCTGGTGGCTGACGGGATCTCACACACACACACACACACAGGTTGTTTGATGGAGCTAGCAGTTTCCCACTGATTCCAGTCTTTGTGCTAAGCTAATGTAAACAAGGCTGACGCTGTGGTTATTTCAGCACTTTTAACGATATCAAACCAAATTAATATATATTTTAATAATAATAATAAACCGCTGTGTCAGAGTTTGTGCCGTTAGTCTAAAATCAGCTGATTCACAGCGTTTAAGTTTCTAAATCCTGCACTGAAGAACAAACTGCACAATAAAGGCGTCACAGCACCGTCTGCATGGTCACAAACACATCTCCTGAATTAATAAACTGCTGTTTTATCCTGTTAGCACCTTAGCTAGCCCACAGTTAGCTTGTCAGCTAGCTTGGTGAGACGGTGTAAGCTTGTTCACCAAGTAGTCAGTCGCTGCGTCACCAAGTGATCTGGAAATCTGATATAAAACATAATGAGCGTGCATGAGATCACGTATCAGACATGAGACATGGAGCATGTTTGTATATGTTATATTATTAAAAATCATGCAGGTGCATCTTTATGCTGCATGAACAACCCCTCCGGAAGCGGTCTTTATGCTGTGTCTATATCATATACACCTGTAAATATTCAAAATTCACCAATTTGAATATAATTTTGCATTTAACTCTTATTTTGTGGTTTGTACTATATTTATTAGACTTATTGAGACTCTGTGTGTCTTGTGTTACTTTACGCCAGTTAAATGCATTGTGTTTCCAATTAAAATGAATCTTCGTGTCAGTTTTTGTGGCTTTGGCTCACAATGCCATAAATAATAAAAACCATTCACAATAAACAAAATCAACATAAAATCTGAAAGTCTTTGTGATCTTGTAGTTTAGATGAATAGCAGCCGCTGTGTTCTGCGCAGATTGTGAAGCTCTGAGGCAAATCTGTGCAGATAAAATTGACTTGACAAATGAAAAATGTTGCATCTAATTCAATAAAAGCAGCTTTTCTACCTCAGCCAAAAGGAAAAACATATTATCATGACACTAAATGTATTAAATTTAAAAAAGAGAGAGGCAGCCATTAAATAAAACGACTCATATGTCAAAACATTAAAGTATATTCTAATAAATTAAAGGTAAATGTGGTGATGAAAGAGACATAATTTACTGATTCTAGTAGCTGTTTTTCTATATGTATATATGTTGTTTAAATAGAACAGCTCTGTTAATGTTTAACCAATGTACACCACACACACACAGACACACACACCCAGCACCCCCCAGATGACCTCTGACCTCGAACAAAACAAGCAGCTGGATTAATCAGCCCCGCGGCAGGCAGATGAGACATTAATCCGCTCTAATCCACCACATTAGATACCAGCACACTCCGTTTTTTAGGGTGGGGGACTGCGATGTGGCCATTCTGTCGTAATGGCTGTCGTGGGATTAAGTGAGAGCGTTAAGCCACTTCTCGCCGTCAGAAACGGCGTCAGCGTGAACAACTGCGACTTAAGACCTAAACAGACATTTAGATTTAATAAGGTGACACAACGGGGGAAACAGACTGTGTTTACAGCTGCAGAGATGAGGGCGGCGGCGGGGGTGCGGGTGAGGGGGTGAGGTGGAACGAGGGGAGGGGGGTTAAGGTACAAGGCGTAATCCCGCCACAACAATACGGCTCACACAATTAAAACTACAACAACGTCTGTCAATACGAGTATGAAGACAGATAGCAGCCGTCATGTCACTTTTAATCCCTGATAAACCTGCCGCTGTTAATCCTTCATTTACTGCTGCACACACACACACACACACACACACACACACACACACACACACACACACACACACACGGCGGTACATATACGCTTTATTTTACTTATTAAATCCTGAAAGTTTTATATTTAAATGTTGTTTCTGTTGTTTTGTTCAGAGCTCAGCTCTAAAGGCAAAAACACTGCGTTCGCTGCACTGTTACTGTTTTTAATGCAGCGTGATAAAGATTTATGCTGCTTATATAAGAAAAACATCATCACGGTGCTGAAACGACACGAGAAAGACGGTTTTTAAACAAAAATATCAAAACTTTTCTCTCAAACAGGATATTTTACTGTTTTTTGTTGCATTTCAATGTAAATTTACTCTTTTTTCTTCAAATAAAGAAACAATTGTAGGAAAACTGACCTTAAATGTGATTTTAATTAATTTACAGCAGTTTTTACAGCAGCCTGTGTTGTTAATTGTCCAGATATAAGAATGCCGGGTGCTTTTATTTTGAAGGGCCAACACATTAAGAGTAACCAAACAAAGGAGAATGTTGTTTTGTGGGTAATAGTGAGCAGCATTACAGTAAACTGCTGTATTCACCCCAAACACTGCAGTTCTGTCCCCGAAACCAAGATATTCCAGAAAACATCCGATCGGACCTAAAACCCTTTTCTCCAGCTGCTCATTATCCCAAAAACAAACGTCCAGTGGCTTGAAAACACACAAAACACACAAAATACACAAAACACACCGTCCCAGCATCTTAACCTCTGACCCAGGTGACGGAGGTTTGCACCAGCTTGTGGTGCAATGGAAGTTGTTCAGACTCATGGTGTTTGGGAGTAATGGACAGTCCCTGTTCTGTTGTGCTCTCTGAGTAATTCACATTCCTTGTGTTCAGTTTGCCAGTTTGAAGAACTCCAGTATCACTGAAGGTGTGTTTGCAGCGCAGGGAGTGGAGTGTGTGTCCGGTGTGTTCGGGACATTAAAACATTTGACTCAATGTCGTTTTTCACTTTTTTTCCTGAGGAAACTTGATTTTTTTCGTGATTTAACATGAACTTGAATCTGGTTTTCGGACCTAAAATGAGTTATGTGTTTATTAATAACTTCAGTTCTATAAGAAGTGAAGAGTGGAGCACGATGCACACTTTGTTGTGTTGTTGTGTCTTAAACCCTGTCTACACCCAAATTAATGTGTGTGTGCAGCTTTTTTAAAATACGTGCAAACACTCTAAACAGGGCGATTGATTATTGATCGTTCCACATCGTCAGTGGACGTGTTTGCCTTTCTGTGCATCATGTCTGACATTACGACCTTAAACCAGTGTTACAGCAGAAAGTAACTCGCCAACATGGCCGCCCTGTCCAGACTCAGCCGTTGTTCCTGTAAACAGCAGTGATGCTCCTGGTTAATCAGCTGTTCACACGCCAATGTCTACCAGGACTGCTGCAGAGTCATGTGACGCAGGTTTGTGCACATTCACACTGAAGACAGAGGCCGTATGTTAGCGGGTTTGTTGTGCAGAGTGAAAGACGCGTTACACGCTCATGTGTTGTTTTTCCTTTACAGAGGAAGAGCGGTTGCCGCTGCTGCTACAGGAGCTTTAGGGGAAACAAAGCAGCGCACTGAGATCTGCTAGCTTAGCTCCAAAGAGGTCTGCGCTCAGGGTTTTCCCGGGGGATTCCCCTCCTGCTGTCAGGTGCAGTGGCATTTCCCCTTTGCTCTTCCTCTTCTTGCCATTCAGCAGCAGCGAGCAACTAAATACAAGCGAGTGTTTGAATGCTAATGGAAGATTTTCCCAGAGCATCATGTGTCGCTTTGTACTCTGCGTGCACAGTACTTCATATCTTTTAAAAGTTTTCCCACTGCTGGGATACTTGGAATGCTTCCTGAACTTTTAAGCATATCAGGTTTATCTCAGAGCAGCTAAAGCCACATAGAAGTGGTGTCATATTTCCTCTGACTGGCTCCATTTTGCAGTTACCAGGAGGTCAAACCTCAACTCAAAAGCAGCTTTCGTCCATTAGAGGCTGTCCAACAGGTAAATCCTTAAAATTGGATGAACCTCGGACAGAAACTGGCAACCAGTGGGTCTCCCAGTCGCTCCCTCGTCGATTCCCAGTCTCTTTCTCTGCCGCTCTCGGCGAGCGTTAATGTGACAGCCACTTTGAAATTAGGCAGCGGATTAAATTAGGGCTTTAAAATCCTTTTGGAGTCGCTCATTCAGACGTGAAAAGATTAAGGGGCGACGATGAAAAGGGATTCTAGTTAAGACCTACATTATCGCAGACCTCAGCGCCCAGACAAAAAAAAAAGAAAAGTGTGCGGTGCATTTGAAGCCATTTGAGGATCAGTATAAATGATTTCTTTGTGGACGAGTGAATGAAATTATAGAGCAGGGACCAATGCCTCTCCTCTTTCTCTCTCTCTCTCTTATCAGCCTTGCAAATGGACAGGTTCTGTGAATCAGACACACTTTCATTTCTGACAAAAAAAGGCTCAGGGGCAGAGGAGCCGAACACCAGGTGAAGTTATTCATCTCAAGGTAATATTTACAGAGACGGAGAGTGATGGAGAGAAAGGAGAGGAATTCAACCTTACCAGGAGCGGAGGACGGATGATGGATGGAACAAACAAACTGAGACTTCAATTAAAAATAAATGGAAATATCTCATTTCCCCTTTCGCAGATTGGATTTATATTGCCGGAGTTTGTTGCCTGGTTACCTCTCATTGCCCCGCTCATTTCCAAATGTTGATTAGGTCGGAGACAATAAATAAATCGATGGCTGTGGGTTGCCAGGCCTGATTGTTTCCGGGGGACAAGGGAAAGCGGCGGTCCTCCTGAGTGGGAACGTTAGTCTGCTCGGAGGAAGTGGACCTGAACAGGGACGTGACCGCCATCTTAACCGCTTCCGGAGGGGTTGTTCAAGGGCGTAGGTTTGGCTTCACAAGTGTCAGCTGGAAGGGGGGGTGGGATTAACAATTTAGTTAGAGGCAAACTGAGTCTTACAACATCTAAAAACATTGTACAAAAGGACGGAGAGAAGAGAGCAATCGCGTTATATCTGATATATTTGTTATTTTAATGAATACATCTGCTGATATTCTGTATTTTCATGTCATCAAACACCATAAAAAGGCAAAAACTGACATTTTATGCATCCAAAGCCTGATATACATCATTGGTTTGTACAGAGCTCCACCATTGCCATTAAACTATACACACATCGAGGAGCTGCGTTGTTGCTTTGGCTTTGACATGTTCCCTCATTTTAATCAACACAAAAACTGCAAAAGTTACAGAGAAGGTTTAAGGGTCAGGCAAACGCGCAGAGGAGGAAGTGATAATCAGGTGATGTCCTGGGAATAACAATAAACATGAGGGAAAAGGCTGGGAAGCTTCACAGGAAGCACAAGGAGAAGAACTGAGGTGAAGGTAGGAGATGCAGCAGGTGGCAAATGCTAACGAGGCGCAGGTGGACTCAATTAAGGAGAAACAAACTGACTACAAACTGAACAAGAAACAAAAGGTGAAAATGTATACAATAAAACAGGAAGTAAGTGACGTAAAACCTCCACAACATGACAAACTCCCTGTGATCCTGATCTAAAGATGCACTATAAAGCTGCCTCCTTTGGGTGACAAGCTAACGTATAAAGCTAACATAACGAGCTAACTTAACAAGTTAACGTAACAAGCTAACGTATCAAGCTAACACAACAAGCTAACGTAAAAAGCTAATGGTATTTTGGCACAGTCAGAAAGCATCATAACCTTTAACTGCACCTCTCAAATACTCCCAGACTGATTGATTTCATGGCTTTATGTTAAGCTAAAACTCGTTAGCCTTCGTAAGTTTGTGTTAGCAAAGACAACATTAGCTGAGTTAGCTGAGAGGCGCAACATTACGTGTAATGGGCCACGCTATAGCAATTAACCACTGGAGTACAAAGCGCAGCCTGCTGTGCATACAAACCATAGATTCTGGATTTTAATTCTAACTTTTTAGTTGAAATACAGTTATTATATTATATTAAAAGATTTGAATAAAACATGCTGCTAACAACAGTGTGAACCAGTCTGACGACATGTTAGTGTTTTTCATGTTGTTTTTTATGTTCTGTTTGCTTTATTCTTTAATTTAAGACAAAAAGGCATACAAAGTATGGCTGATGGCTGAAATATGAAATGTGCAAAGTATCATTAGAGCCAAACATGCATTTAAATGCACCATAACTGTACCATCAGGTAAGCAACCAGGTGAGATGCCTTAAACATTCTGCAGGGTCAGTCCTCCAAGTTTAAAGAAACATATTTAAAACTATGACATCCATTAATTAATGGTCCAGTAAGCGTTAACTAATCAAATACACCTGACATGATCCCTTTTAAAGCTGCGCAGCAGGAATTTACAATAAGCTTTGCATAAAATCACATATTAAAGCATCACATTCATCACTAATGTAGCACAGAATTACTTAAACATATGTTTTTGTACCCTTATTATAAAAGTATCACCAGTTAATCAATAATTATAATTACTGTATTGTTAGTTGCAGGATGATAATGATGCCAATTGGCCTCAGAGAAACATTTTACACAATTAAAAAAACTGAGAATTTGCAGATTTAAATTATTGATTGGCATCAATAAATCAACAATAAACAGCACAGCATACAAACATGGGATATATAGATAGATAGATAGATAGATAAATAGATAGATAAATAGATATATAGATAGATAGATAGGTAGGTGGAAGCTGTACTCGAGGGTAAATGCACTCTGCCTGCTGAACTGCACAAAGAAACACATTTAAACTTCACATTTCCATTTCCATTAGCTGACACTCTCATCCAGAGCGAGTGCAGTAAATTCCCACTTCACTTTTTACATTTGATGGAAGAAAATGTCATCACAGAGAGATAAAAAAGAAAAAAGAGAGAGAGGAGGGAGAGAGAGACAACTCTGCTCATCCAAACATTTTCCACTGCGCTGCATTCAGTGGAGTGGCAGAGAGAGCTGTTAACATGTTAATATCTGATCAGTGGCAGGTCTCCTTCCCCGATCTTCCCCGTGACACGCGTTATTAAATAAAAAGGAGGATGGAATAAAATCTGAAGCAGCTGTCACACGTTGAACGAGTCGGAGGTGCTTAAAGTATCATCTCTGATTAAAGTTCATCAGCTCAAAAGGGGAAAGAGATGAAACGCGGCTCAGTTCGGTGCCGCGATGGCTAATCTCAAATGTCAGAGTTTCACGACACAGTCCCCAGGTTCTGCTGTGGTTGGCTGACTGAGGCGCCATTTTAATTTTGATGTTTTCCTAATTTTGGAGAAATAAAGCGAAAACAAACTTGGTTGCATTCGTGGGAACAGTTAAACATAGTGTTCGTCAGTAACATTCAGTCAATCTGCAGTCTAATCGTACTGATAAAGCTCATAACAAGCTATTAATTTGTGTTGTGTGGTGTTAAACTTCTTGGTCCTGATGACGAACTTCACTTCTTCGCATCTTTGAATCTCAGTGAACAGGAACCAGAACTAAAAAACTAAAACGCAGCCGGGGATAAGTTTTTTTTTCCCATCCGGATCAAACGACGAGCTGAACTACAGGTGTGAAAGCCGTCCCGAGCTGATCGATTTCCAGCTGTAGGTGCGTAATTACTGCAGAGACATGAAAGTGGTATTGATCTCCTCATCTTTGAAGGATTTCTCGCATCATGTTCAGAGTTGTTATCGGCAGGCTCGCCATAACCGATGCCCACTCGTTCACATGGGAGGCGTTTCAGTCATCAGCCGTCTCTCGTCTAACAGAGCAGATACATTTAGATATTAATCAATACGGCTGTTTACGCAGGCTGTGTTGTTATGCTTCAAGTGTTTTCTACTCCATGTGGAACTACAGTGATTGTGCGTCCATCCATTCAACGCTGTGCCTGAATGCATCCTAGATGAAGGCTGCTGCAGCTGCTAGTTGCTGCCGTGTAGACACTGTAGATGTGTTAACGCGGACCTGCTCCTGGATGGAAACACCCCAAAATAAGAAAAAACCAGCTCGAACTTGTGCAAAAGAAAGTTTTCATGCTTGGTTTCTGTGTAAAATGTGACAGAAACAGTTCATAAATGATGGCGTGCATGAAGGAGGTGACTGAAACAGGCAGCAAACATGTTTTTGCTTTGACTAATCAGCATGACTCGAATGTCGGTTGCTAAAAGCTGAAGTTTGGCTGTAGAATAATGAATAATTTACTGGCTTTCAATGCAATTCCATCTGCACCTCTGCCCAGCACCATAAACAGATCTAATTACTGCAAACCTCCTTAAACCGAAACCTAATTTCTGGCTTACTTTATCATGGCACAGAGATTGGGGGTTTTCTTGAGGTTGTTTCATGCTTTGGATGCTAACCAGGCTGCTGCCAGTAGCCATGTTGCTAACAGTACTGCTAGCTAACACTAGCAGACATAAACAAACCAGGAGTTATGAATGCAGTGGTGTCCTCTGTCATTGGCATCTGCAAGACTCTGAGGAACAAGGACAGCGATCCGGCTGATAAGTTGGAAAGCTGTATATTGTTTCAAAGGGTCAAACCCCTCACTGTCAGGTTGGTCTCAGGTGTGCATCGACGTTAGCTAAAGAGTTGTGCAGCAAAGTGAGACCAGCTCCATGCATCACTGCAAGACTGAGCGTCGCCTCCTTCAGCAGCGACAACATTATTAAGACTGCAGGGATCTGCTAAGTTATGATGCTTCTGTTTGATATTCATGATGCTTTATTTGATTATGACCCATGATGACTTTGTATTTCTCAGCTTGAATCAAACACCAGTTGTTCTTTAATATGCTGATATGTTGAGAAGTTAAACTGCGTTTTAACCAAACTCGCTTTGATTTTGTTCTCAGACATTAACCTGAAAGTTTCCACCTGTAAAGTTTCTTAACTCCTGTCAGCATTTCTCCACCTTTCATTGTGTTCATATTTATTTATCTTCTCTATTAAAACCCTCCAGCCCTGCAGCCTTCGCCTCGCTGTCTGTGGGTAACGAGCTGCTCTTTCCTGTTGATAGACGACGAGCTAATTAAAACACAGGTGTGACAGCAGGCTCAGGTGCGCTCGTCAACATGACAACGGCATCACCGCTGATCCATGAAGACGGGCTCGGGATCGAAACTTAAGAGGAAATTTAATTCTTTACTTTTATATCTGACATTTAAAGTAATGTCGTGTTTGTGGCTTTCGTATTTTTCTTATCCAGAGAAGTTCACTTTTACCTACTGTTAACTTTAATGTCGATACAAAACATTTTATTGATTGTCCATCATTTCAATCCTCATATTAAGTGCACATAAAGGTTTAGGAACTAACCACAGTCTCTTTAAAGATTAACCTGATAATAAGGACGACTATTAATCCAAACATACCATAAGTGTGATTGTGTGAGGTACATCTCCAAAGTCAGTGTGTTACCTACAGTAGATGAAAGTGGGAATGTTGGCGAAGGAAGCTAAGCAACGTACTGCTGTAGACGTGGTCAGCATCAGTTTGAGTGTACGATACCACTTTATTTATATTAAATAAAGCATATTTGTACCTTGCAGAACAAAGGAGCTGCTTCGATTGTTCAGTTTGTTTCTGTGATTGTGCGGCGTCTTTAAATCTGATCTAACCCTTTAAAACACAGAAGTCACACAATCACAGAATCAAACTACCAGACGGAGGCAGCTGTAGAGCAGCTCAGACTCATAGTCAAAGCAGTCAGGTAGGTAATACACCGACTATAGATAAGGACCTCAAATGTGAGCTGTCTCTTTATGAACACATTGTGTTTACCTGCTACATAAATAAAGTTGCCATTGACTAATTAACACAATGAGTTTGAATTTGGATCATTGAGATGTAGCGACCTCCTGCTAGCAGTATTAGCTCTGGAGATGGTAGCACACTGTTATCTGGGCTTCTACCAACGTGCAACCTGCAGCAGAAGAAGCTTGTTGATCTGTGATGTGAACACGACTGCATGTCTGTTGATGTGCAGCAGATTATAATCCGACAGCAGAGGAATAAAGAACAATGGATTTTGCAGCAGAGCTAATCGGAAACAGCTTCGTCTGGTTCGTGCTGCTTTATCTTAAACAACACTGTCAACATGGTTTGTTTAGTTTGTATCAAGTTCGGCATAAAGTTGGCAGTCTCACCGCGTCACACACAAAGCAGGTGAGACAGGAAGTGCTGTGGGTTGAGTACAAAACTAGCTTTGCGCTAACAGGGCTAACAGCACCACTCCTGCTAAATTTACTCAATGCTGCTCTTATTAACGGTTGTACAGTTTTAAAAAGAGGACATACACAAACTGAATGTGAGTGGTCCTGTTTGATCCAGCTGGACATGGGAAAGTGTCTGATTAAAAATAAAAACAGGAAATCCAATCAACACTTAAATTCAGGTGTCAACGCGCCTGAGCAGCAAAAATCGTTTTTTCTGAATCGATTTTTCTTTATTAAATGTGCAAAAACTGAACAAGATTAAAAGATAATGCAGAAAAACATAATTTGCATTGACAGATAAACATTATACTGATTAATTTGAGGAACCAGCAGCTCTAACATGCCTCACGTCGTCTGGGAATGAAATGAAACTTCTGCCTTTGTTTCCTTCCAGAGGCTCCGGGTTTATTATTCACGCTCTCCACTGAGAACAGCTTGGACATGTTTGTGTTAAATCTGTGCCCCTTTAAAAATTTCGGGGGTGGCCATGGCCGGCGGGTGGCTGACCTCAGACTCTGGACTGGAGGGATACCAGCGGGCCCCGAGGATTGTGGGTAAACCTCGGAGGCCTCCGGCTGGCCACTACAAAGCCGCTCTGACAAATCAGCCGGAGGGGAGGAGGAGGCGCTGAGGCTGCATGGAGGACCACCAAGGCCAAGGGGCCCGGGGCTATGCAGAGCAATGCTCACTCAACATTTCACTCTCTCCGCCTCGCTCTGCTCACTTCACTTACTTTATCATCACCGCTACTGATGAGAAAATCCATTTCTAAAGCGTTTCACAGAATAAAAACCTGCAGCTGACTCTTCATTAGAGATGAATCCACTGACGCTTTGATTATTTATGAATCCTTTAGTCCATAAAATGACAAAACTGTTGAAGACTGTCCATAAAGAAACACCAGCGATGCAGGAGATGTCCTCAAACTGCTTATTTCATCCATTCATTCAGTGTAAAACTGGCTCACATTCATACGATGAATGCTACGGTGGCCCTGAGAGCTCAAAGCAACGCAGCTTGTGAAAACAAATGTAAAGAGACAAAACAAAAAAAAAGGAAGATGGGAAAAAAAAAGTCTTCAAAAAGTTGAGAAAAGGCGCACAAGATTTATAAAAAACAGAAAGAATGTGGAGAGAGACAACACAAACAAACACACATGCACCGTGCACAAAGCACAAATGAGCACGCAAACAACTGCACAATAAGCAAAGTAGTCTGTTGTTAAATGCCTCATGCAGAGTGGCGACTCTTTGTTGTTTGTTTGTTTGCTTTTGGATCACATGACTTATTCACCATGTGTCTCTTGCTCTGTATCTCAGCAGCTACATCAGCCCAGCAACGTTAGCTAACCTCTGACACCAGCAGGTCTCTCTCTCTTTCTCTCTCTCTCTCTATGTTCTGCAGCCTCCAGTAGCAGATCAATAAATCATCTGATCGATACATCCTAATCATTTTTCTTGTGTCAGACACCGACAGACATCGGAAACGACACGGAAACATGAAGAGAAATGTCATGTTGACATTTAGCAGATCGGAGCCGTTTCCCCCAGACGACAGTGAAGTTACATTAACGTATGTAAACATGACTCAGACTCGATCATCGACGTGTTATCGGCCGCACTCCCAGGTGATCCGAACACACTGATTGTGACTGAGTAATGTGGGTAAGTGCAGTGCATTGTGGGTAAGTGCACTATTTAAGAGCTTTACATTCAGCGTCAAACGTTTTTTTTCCTGAAATGCAGATTCAAGTGTTGGTGAAAACAGAAGCATCTTTGTGGTTTTTATTCATTTAAAAACCTGCAGACCTCACACGCATCAATGCAACCTGACAATTACTGCGGCGTCTTCTTAACCAATGCTGCTCCTCAAAATTAGCTGAGAGTCTTATTAATTAGTAGAAACAGCTAGATCCCCAAAGAGCTGTTGAGTCTTCAGTCTGTGCACAAACAACATTTCACACGTGGTGCAAGTTAAATGCATTTCATTCAGACGTCAAAGCAAGTTCACGTTGACTTTTGGTTTGATGCAGGACTCAAACAGCGGCCGTCACCTGACATTGTTTGGACCAGGACACACCTGGTCTCTGCAGATGTTAATGAGAAGGATTCTTGAATCACCTGCACGCAAAATTCAAGTTTAGTGTCATTAAAATGTTATTTGTTACAGGCATAAGAGAGCAGGTTGACTTTGAATATACTGTACATGTATTTAAAGAACAATATGACATTAAAGGACATTCATTTGTTTTTCAGTAGTTTTCATTATTTCTTAAATAGTTTTTAAAAAATATTGTTACACATTTAGGAAGGAACTGTATTTTTACATGGTTAATATTAATTTATATATTTATTTCTCTAATAAAATGTGTTGAAAAACAGTTTCTAGCAACGTTTTTTCTTATTATTTAAAGGTGCAAAGTTTACAATTCGTCAAATTCAAATAGAAAATAATTACATTTTGACACCTGTAAGCGTTGCATGTGTAAGTTAGGTCTACACACATCCATATTTAACATGTAAATACACACTGATGAATCAGCAGTTTCCTGCTGATCCTGTTTGATTTGGTCACTTTTTAGTCGTGTGTGCTGTTTGTTTCAGCTGTCTGCATTGTTGTCTGGTCCACTGCTGCGCTCTAAAGTGAAATATCTCACATTTATTGAGCGTACGAGTTAATTTTAGATGGACTAGATACGGACCTAGTGACTTTTTCAGCAGGTCCAAGGTTTAATTTATCTCAATTGCTAGTGAAAAAAGTCAGTTCAATGGATTCACACGACCTAAACCCCAGCATATTAACACTGTCACTATAAGGATGTTAGCATTCTGTCATTAGCAATTAGCTCAGATCACCTGAGGAGAGCTGAGTGACTCCAGACTTTGTTTCAGATCAAATGTAAGTGGGCAGAGATGGTGACACACTCTGCTGCTTTTGTCTGTGATGTGAAACTCATCAGAAATGTCCCTGAGTTTCTGCCTTTACACTTTCTGAATGAACGGAAGCTATTTTCTTTGTGTGTGCATGCTGGTTTTAGTCAAACTGTCCTCGTGCTCCTTCACATGAACAGGAGCTCGTTATTAACTCTCTGTGTTAGCGTGTTTCGGTCTCATCGCTCATTCAGCTCTCTTTCATTGCTCTCCACAGAGATGAGGAGTGAAGAATGTGTAATTACCTGAAGGGACGAGGCGACCAAACTGTGCGCTGGCTGCACAGAAATCCTGCAGTAATGAGAAAAGGTAAGCCACTTACAGACAAAAGCTCGGCTATTTCCCTCACCTCGCTTTAACAGCTACTGACAGATGCTAACGCGCCGGCTCTCCACAACATCCAGCCTCTCTGCAAGGATGTTTAGAAAAAGAAAGTCACAGAGAACAAAAACTGCAGAAATCCTGAGCTGCAGAAATGTAAAGTGCAGACTGAAAGTGCTCGTAAATGCCTCATTATTCTGACTAACATCCTTCTACAGTTTGCAGGTGTAGTTTAATTTGTAGTGTCCAGTCCAGAGATATGTCCAAAACATGGTCAGCCTACCTCATCACAAACACTGGAAGGAGGGAAACTGCAAGCCTAGCAGAAGTACAGAGGACTGCTCTTTGCCTCAGTGGCCCATTATTACGAAACCCAGAAGGACTAAAACAGACGTGCCACTCAAAATGCTTCTATACATGTTGATATTCACCCATTCATACACTGACGAGGGCTGCGAATCAGAAAGGAAACTAACTTTCATACTCATGACACAAGGGTGGAGCGAAGGAGCCATTTGGGGTTCGCACCACCAATCCTCTGATAGGTGGACGACCTGCCTTACCTCTGAGCCTGCAGAGTTTTAGCTAGCTAACATCTGGCTAAATGATGCACCTAGCACAATATCGCATGCTACTCCTTCAGCAAGGTAGATTCATTACTATGAGTTACAAGTGACCCATTGTTGAGCTGAAGTTATTGATTAGTGCTGTATTGGTAGTTTGTGGTGAACCTGATGTTTCTGTCAGCAGCCCGGCGTGCAGAGATGTTGTTCTGTCAAACTGTTTCCTACTGAAGTGGACTGTCAGAGTTTAAACTAATCACATCCTTTAAATAACAGACCAAAAGTCAGAATGGAGGCAATTAAGCTTTATCTCCACCTGTAGTGATCGAAACCCGTGGTTTTTCATCACGGAGAGCGTTTCTATCCCATTCATTGCACAACTTTGAGCTGCGCACACACTCACAGAAACACACACACACACCGCTGTGTCCGTTTGGCTGTAAAGGATTACAGCAGTGTAGCAGTAATTAGTTGTGGCATAATGAACATTTGGCCCTGTGGCGAGGAATAATTAAGCAGCACTTTGCGGTGATCGGTAACGAGGTGACGAGGCCAGAAAACCTCGCGAGTTCAGCAACGCTCACACGTAATGGGATTCATTACACTGCTGAACTTCTTTTTCCTTACGCACAGTACATGAATAATACATACATACATGTACTGTATGTAAATAATTCATCCCTCTGTGCCATTTTCAACAAGCGTGTGTCTTTGGGGCTGTAGCCTCGGGATCATTAGTGTCAAAAAATAGTTTTTGGTTTTAATGAAATCAAGCTGAAGCACAGGCTGCAACAGTATTTGTACATTTCTGTCAATGTGAGTTGCTCTCATCAGATCACAGCCATGAATATCCAGATTTACTGGCTTCAGCCTTTGATTGTTGGGGAGTGTTGGGTCCATTAGTTTTTAATAATAGTGTTCCTGAATGTTTAAACACTACAGATCCAAACAAAGGATTGCAACCATCAGATCTAACTTTCTCAGCTCTGTTCCTGAACAGCTGTGTTTTTATTCCTTCAGTTTGGTATGGCGGAAGATTGGTTGTGATACTACAATACCCATGAGCACCTGGTGCCATTGCTATGGAGAGGAAGCCAGTAAGAAGTGCAAATCAGACTCAGTGAAGAACAAAACTGCTCCACAGTGGCAGAATTTACCTCGTTCAAGCACATGAGTGGTTATAATTATGTTACAACATGTAAAAATGACAAATGCTCTGTTTAATGATGCATTCAGGAGCGCATCTAACATGAAAGGTGGCAACTAATGGAGCAGAGGTGTGACGATGTTTGAAAGCGGGTCAACATTTTAGGTCAGTTTGTTGTTTCAGGGGTGCTTGAGGTTCACAGCTCAATGCAAAAGTATGCAGAGAAGAAGAGACGCTGCAGACGTGTCTCCATGCAGACCAGGAGGGCCAACAGCTGCAACACTGGCCGGCTCGAGTTGAGTCAAATGTACTGACATGCTAATCCTACTGACGTCTAAAGTCGTCTGCTTGTGCATTGATACACCGTTAACCGGCGCTCCTGCCATGCGCATTTGCAGCATTGCAAGGGTGCAAGTGGTCACATAACGTACTGTAACTCTGGTTTAGCTTCTATTAGCGCAAGACAGCTCTGTCTGCTGACTCACAACAGTTGTAGCTAGCAGCTGTTACTTCCTCGTTACTGAGCAGTGCTTCGTTTAGGAGCAGCAGCCACTGTCTGACGACATCTTGATGGCAACTTGTGTAGCTTAAACGCCAGTGCTAGACAAACAAGTCACAAGCTGATCTGCTTCATGGCGCTTTAATTTGTAAATAAATCATGAACTGTATTGTATCTCGACTGCTTCAGATCTTACCTGGTTCTTCTTCTTGACAGGACACCAAAGAGAGCCAGGCAGTGCACTGTTTTCAACCCCCCTAAGTCAGGGACACGACCTCTGTTCATCGTGTTTCTCTGCTGACCACACTGTAGGCAGAAACAGGAAGTGAGGATGGCGACGGTCCAGGCCTGGCTGAGCATCAGGAGAGAAAACACAAAGTGCAGTCAGTCGACTTCAGACAGGCGCTAGCAAAGGATTTGACAGCAAATATTAAATATGATGATTTATTCGTTTTTATGTTTTCTGTTCTTTCAACCCTGGGGACTAAATGTCTTCACTTAATTAAAGCTTCATTGGTTGTGGACACACACATGCTCCTATGAGGGCTCAGAGGCTGCACTCATTACACTGTCAGAGTTTTAAGTCTGTCGCTGAAGAAACAATCGTCTTTTGTCCAAATACTTTACAGACTGAACATTAAGTTTGGTAAACTCAGGATGAGATTCAAATTCAACCGTGAGTTTTACCTTAAAGAAATCTTGTGTTTGCATGTTTTACAAGCCCTTTTGAATTTGCCATTTTGTGTGTAAAACGTGACATTTGGAGGTGATTCAGTGTTTTTTAGCCACGCTACATGGCCAAAAGTATGTGGACAGCCAGACTCTCCCTTCATATGTGACGGTTGAACATGTGTTCGCAATGTTGTGGGCTTCCTGCTGCAGGAATCAACTCCTTTCAGACACATGTGCGTCAATAAGGTCCAAATCAGATCTGATGAGTGTTGGCTGGGTGAACACCTGTCAAGCTCCTCCACCCCAAACTGGGAAACATCATTTCTTTGTGGAGCTGGTTTGTCTTGTTGAAACAGTGTTTGCTCGTTATCATCACACATGGAGGAGAAAATGAGGAGAGTCAACAGGAGGAGCAGCTCCATCCTTCTCTAACATGAGCTGATGACAATCGATCTCTCATCTGCTTCTGTAATTAGCACTCTGTGTGTGTTTTAACTGGACTCACTTTCATAACGAACACCATTATCACGCTAGCAGAGGACGCCATGGTGCTAATCAGTGAGGAGGAAGGAAGAGGACAAGAAAGGAAGGAGAGGAGTAAAGAGGAGAGAGGGAAGGAAAGGAGGCTGAATCTTATTGCTACAAAACATGATCCTCTAATAACATACTGACGTTTATACACAACTCATCTGCAACAGCAAATATGTTTTGAGGTAAACATAATGTAGGTTTAGAACATTTCACATTTACATAATGAGAAAAAGTTCATCAGCGTGCTTGGAGGTGTTCAAGATGTTCCCAGGCAACATTCATTTGTTTTCTGTCAGGATATGCAACCTTGCAACGCAGCATCCACTCACACTGACAGCAGCATTAATGAGTCAGAGACAGTCTGCAGAGACCTGAGACACAAGAGTTTATGAACATTTAACTGGAATCAGAGCTTTTCTCCAAACCTGAGCCAAACCACAGGCAGGAAGTCCAGATCTGAGCCCTGGATTCACTGAGACTTCCTTCCTGGGACTCCACCATCAAACAGAGATGTAGAGTTTCAAATCACTCAAAGACGCTGAACATCCACAACATAACTATGGAAACAGTTCAGTTAAATGCGAACGGCATTTCCTGGAGACAGGATTTTAAGGTACATCAGATTGTGAGCTTAGTTGTATCAGTACAATCTGAACAGAAATGTGCTTCAAAGTTAAGAGCTTTAATGAGCTCGCTCGTTAAAACTGGTTAAAGCAATCTTCTGCATGATTTCCTGCAATTTTCTGATCAATTGATTTGCATATGATGGAGGCAGTCACAGGGCGAGAAATGGACTCTAATGCTGCAAAACAGAACAAAAAAACAGTTTCAGCCCCAGTAATGTTAAAAACAACCTCACAGCACTGAGTCATGTCTGTGAAGAAGTCAGACAGCTAAAGTTTGGAACATGCCTCAAATCCATGCGGCGCTTCTCAGTCCAGATCACTGATTGTTCAGCTGATTAACGCTGAGCTTTGACCTCAAACTGCAGGTCAAACGGCCTCAAAATTGGGTTGGGCCTGTGCAATAACTCCCCAGCTTTGCTCAGAGCAGACTTTCTGTTTCATAGCTCACATCATCTTCTCAGCTGAACCTGGAGTAACACGCCACCAGCAGCCCTCGCTGTTTTTAACAAGCCAAAATCGACATTTTTAGATTTTACAAGATTTTACAACGATCCTCTCATGAATGTGCATAACAGCCACTAAATAAAGAGAAAAATAACCAGAAACATAAGAAATGAAGACAACGAGGAGATGTAAATGGAGGAAAATCACATCTATTCTGACAAAAACACATTAAAAGATTTGTCCGAAGTGTATCTGTGCCATTATTTTCTACTTTTCACGCCAATTTTAACTTTTTCTGTTTCGATTCCAGTGTCAGTCTCTTCAGATATCGTCTGCAGCAGATCCACTCTCCCACTTTCATGTTTATGCCAATTAAAAAATAAAAAAAAAAACCTTGAATCACGTTAATTAATCAGCGTTTGAAGCGTCTGAACAAGTGCGGGTTTCTTTTCCGTCGGTGGCTTTTCACTGTTTCTTCTCAGGATAAAGAAGCTTTTATGACTCAGTGCAGGATTAAACGACTCCCTCATGATGGATATTTTTTGTAGTAAATGTCGACTCTTCGCTGCCTCTAATATGCTTTACCTTCCTTGACATTGCACCATGCAACCAGTCGGATTGACTTGTGAATTATGTCAAAAAATCCTGCAGATGAAAGAGTCCTTTGAAAGCAGCAGTGAAAGAAATCAGCTCTCTCAGCCGGCGTTTGAGCGACGACGAGGCGCTGCCAGATCAAAATCCGATCAAACAATAACATTTTTCCCTTTTTTGATTGTGATTAGGCCTTATTTTCTGACAGCCACTAAAATAATTGTGAAAGTAATGAGATAGTGGCAGTTTTTTTTATTATTATTTCCTCACGTTCTCTCTCCTTTCAAATAATGAAAAGATGATGAAAACAGCCGTGACTCCAGGAAGGAGCGTTGCTGGGTGGGAAAAAGGACTTCAAAGGGAATGATAAGCAAATGTAGCCGAGCTTTCGTTCTGAATTAAGTCAACCAGCCACTTTAATCAAATTGTTTCAGAGGAATCAAACTACAAACAGAGAAACAGGGAGGAAAGAGAGAGAGAGGGAGAGATTGATTTCCAGCCTGTGAACTTCCTCTAACACCGAAGCCTCTGCAGCGCGCTGACAACCACTTCCTTCCATTTACGGCTTTTTTTCATGTTTTGACTCTTTCTGTTGACCTCGGGGGCCTGTCAGTCTCAAACAACACAAACAACAATAATGTAAATTAGAGAGAGAGAAGCAGACGCCGTGCTCAGCTCTGCTCAGTGCGTGTTGACGTGATGAAACCCGCAGTCCATCCGCGGGACTTGTGGACTTTGGTCACGCATACTTTGATGTGTCGGGCTCCGTTTCATCACATCAAGTCCTCAAAAGGTCCTGATATGAATTACACATAAGAACAAAGTCTGTTGAGAAAGGGACGGATGCAGATAGATGTCAGCGAGAGCATGTTCATGAGTCATCTGGACAGGAAGTCACATGATCTCAGAGAGGAAGTTGATCTTCTTTTTGTTGTTTTTACACAAACAGCTGATTGTGTCTGTGCACAATCCACTTAAATGGAAACTGTGACTTTCTTGACTGATTTGGGTAATTTCTGTTTTTCCCCTCTGATGTCTGGGATTTCCAGAGTAGCTGCAGCAGCTATTAGCTTGTTAGCTAGTTAGCCATACAGCTAGCAGTCTGCTCTGCCTGGACTGAAACTCAGAACAGTGATGGTGTTTACAGCAGAAGCACAGCAGCTTTAAACCCACAGACATTGATCTAGTAGGATGTTCGGTCCTGGCAATGTCATTCAGTATGACCACTAGCTGCACGGCTAACTGCGCTAACTAGCTCCAAGTTATAAAGTTGTGTTTCTGGTCATGATCCAGCAACACTTCACTGCATCATCATGTTTGTGGTTTGATAAACAGTAAATTTATCAAAGTCAGTGCAGCAAATCTCTAGTTTTAGTTCTATCAGTGAATAAAGTTATTAAGTTGTTTCTGGGCCGTTTCCTCTGTCCTCGACCCTTTTGTAGAGTCCGCCATCTTGTCTGCAGCTTCACTGAGTCTGTTGTTGTCTGCAGCTCATTTTGTGACTTGACAAGATAAAATAAGTAAAATCATCACTTTTGCATTATTTTGGACAAAAGACGAAGTTGCAAGAAACTGAATTGTTTCATTGCTAATATTTAAAACACGTGTTACAGACCTAGTGACAGCATTCATATAGGATATATTTAAAACTGGTATTGGTAGGATCTGAAGGGTCCTTTAGTCTCTATTATATCTGCGTATTTTTTTAGAATATGAACCTTTTTGCAGATTACGTCGGAGAACTCAACTTTTAGCTTCTGGCCAATTAGGGAAAAATACATTTAGGAGAAAAGTCTTGAAAGAACGACTCATTCTGACATATCATGATATTCTTTTTACACAGCGTGAGAGGCCATTTGAAGGCCAGTGACATTTTTCAAATGTTGTTACATAATAATGTTCTGTTCTCAATGAATTAACGTATTAGTGAGGTTAAAGACATTTCTGACAGATTCAAACATTGTTTTGAAGCTGAGCTAATTGAGACTGAATATTTTAATCAATTATCAACAAATTAATTTTTAGAAAATGTTGAAACTTTAAGAGAATTCAATAATATTTAAAGTGAATGGTTAACATTAATGATAACTGACCATTAGGGATCATTGGGCTGAGGTCCATTTCCTCCTCTGCTCTGTTTTATTCTGTATTATTCCAGGTTTAATCGTCTTTTGGGACCTGCATCTCAAAATAAACACAGTGCCATTGTGTTGAAACAGCTGCTCAAGGTCACATCCAACCTCAGTCATAAAAATACAGTTAACACATTTTACAGTGGACATTTACTTTGGCATTGACTCTGTATTTTTTTCTGCCTTTGTTCAAACTGTATAAAAAAATATCAGAAATGGCACATGAACTTTGAGCCGTCAGCTTCCTGGTAGAGAGATGATGGAACTTCCTGTCACAGATTGTTTTGCCAGGGTTTCTTGGTGAAGGCAACACTTGACTTGACCGCAGGGGACACAGACATATTCAGATATTTTAAGAATTAAAATATAATAAAACACAGTTTGGCCATAATAAAACTGAAACGTGAAACTCAGAACATTACATCAACAATCTGGGAAGGACAGGACAAATACTCTCAGAGTCATTTCACTGGTTTGACAGTTAAGTCAAACTGTTAAAGAGGAGAAGACACAGTGAGATTTGCAGAATAAGACATTTAATTGTTTTTATAGTATACTTATTTCTGAGGCCCTGAAGTCTGGATGTTTGGATGTTTGGATTACGCGGTTGCTGTCTCCTTGTGGCCTCATATTAAACGTTACTGTGAATGACGTTTTAGGGAATCAGGACAAAACAGGGACGTCCCTCGTTTCAGCAACCGGAAATTATGACTGGGGCTTATTCTGTTTTGATTTTACATGAAGCTGCAGGTTTGAGTCGATTGATCTGTCACTGTTTGTCTGGTGAACTGGCACTGAGTGACTGAAACACTGAATAAATGACATTAGATGAAGAAAAGCAAACCTGAAGAGTGCTGCAGGATATGACACACACATACACATGCATGGCTTTTGCAGGCTAGCAGCTAACTCTGACTCCCTGCATGTAAACAGACAGAAAACAACAACTAATCAGCCCCAAGTCTGGACAGAGGAGGCTGGATGGAAGACTCTTCCTGTCCTGAATGAAACCTAAAGTAACGCACAAACTCTAACCATGTTGTTTTGTTGCCTAAACTAAACCAAACCAAACTGCGATGGTCTCACAATGTTGCACGGATACAGGCATCACTGGGATAACAGACAACATATAATACAACTTCATTAACAATACATCTTAGCTATGGCAACATGTCATCATGCGTGTGTCATGTGCTACACAAGGAACTGGGAAACATAAGGTGATGGACCCAAATGCAGACTGCAGAGTGATTTAAGGTAAAACAGGAAGTCAAAGGCTCACAGGAAGGTCGATGCAGGCAGGGTCAAATCCAGGTTTCAGTCCAGAAGAACAAACTAATCCAAGATGAAGCAGCCGAAAAGTCCACAAACCAGGTGAAATCCAAGGAGACCATGAATCCAAATCGTGAGGGAACTCTTGAGGAAACACTTAAACGAAATAATGATCATTGTACAATGACAAACTGGCAGAGAACAAAAAGGAGTGACCGACTAAATATAGACTCACCTGGGAGGGAAGTCTAACGAGACACAGGTGGAACCAACGAACCAGCTAGTGCAGGAACAGCAGACAGGTACACGAGCACAAGAGGAAGACACCTACACAAGGAAACAGGAAGTAACCGAAACACAATCCCCAGCAAACAGCCCCCAAATTCAGCACTCATGCCCCTTTTATCCTTGTTCCACACAAACCTGTCTAGCCTAACTCCCTATGTGTGTGTATGTGGATGTGTGTGTGTGTATTCCCTTATTACTTTGGTACATTTTCTTGGTACAGCATCTCTTTTGGTTCCTGGTTAAACAACGTTTCCCCAGAATAACAACTTGATAACTTCGTGATGTCTGGGTGACCAGATGTTTCCTAATTTGCCCCCAAAACAGTTCAGGTCGCTCTGACCTGGCACCAAATGTTCCCGTTATCCAGCGGTGATCATCTCACTTCATTATGTCCCAACATGTTGTTGTAGTATCCCAGGCCTCTCAGGCCTACACACAGGAACAGGACACACTTCTCGCTGGTGGGGAAGTGTTAAAAAAGATAAGGCAGCAAGGTTACTGGTCACCATATTTGCAGGCAATGATTGATGAGGTTGAGTCAGTGTGAAATCTGCGCCCAAAACAATGTGCAAAAATGCATAAAAACGCCTGTAGGACATATTCCAGTCCCAGAAGGACCATTCAAGCACTTGGTCATAGACTATGTAAACATGATAAAGACAGTGCAGGGCAAACGCTACATGTTGGTTGTGATTGATCATTTCAGTCAATAGGTTGAAGCAACCCCATCTAAAACTCTTGGAGCTGACACTGTCATTAAGTTTTTGACCAGGGACGTTATCCCAAGTTTTGGCATTCCATCTGAAATAAATTCAGACAATGGTTCAGCCTTTGTACAAAAAGTTGCTAAAGGCATTTTGCAGACGTTAAGAATCAAACAAAGGCTCGGAGCTGTTTGGCCCCCAACCAACCAGCCAGGGCCTGGTGGAGCGAGTCAATGGCACATTGAAAGCCAAACTAAACAAAATCTGTGCCAGTACGAGACTGAACTGGGTAGATGCTTTGCCACTTGCACTTATCAGTTACCACATGCAGACTCATAGGAGCACGCACCTAACACCGCATGAGATGCTAACAGGTCGACCTATGCCAGCTCCTCAGCTTCAAGGTCCCTATAAGGGGCCCCTGCTGGAACAATTACAAATTGAACTGAGAGATTATATGAAACAACTAACTGCTATCCATAGATCAATCTATTTACAGGAGAAGAGGAGAGAGCCAAGTCTCGAACGGGTGGTGGAGAGACCAGTGGTGCCCGGTGATCGGGTATACATCAAGGTCATCCGAAGGAAGTGGCACGAGCCAAGATGAGAGGGACCCTACACGGTGGTACAGGCAACACCAACAGCGGTCCAGGTTGAAGGGAGCACGACGTGGTACCATTTGAGCCATTGTACAAAAGTCCAAGACAAGAATAAGGGCAGTATTAAGTTGAAAGACAATGACGAGCAAGTTGACTCTGTGGTTTATTCTAAGAATGATGAACATTCTGATTTGGATGCCACCGGGAAGATTGGAACAGGGAGAGCTGATGATGATGGGTCAGATGAGGACAACAACGACAATATTCCTCCCAGAATAGGGAAGGGGGAGAAAGTATGTGAAATATGGGCAACATATAGGACAACATTACTATGTCGCATTAACACAAGAAACAATAGGTCAGTGTGGGGAATGAGTTTATGTCGTATAGCCTCTGAGGAAGGAGAGGATTGTATTGAATTTACAGTAAGACTAGGACACATGTGGGACCCGGCATATGAATACTCTTTGCATGTGAAAGCGACTAACTAACAAACCAGGAAGTTCGCACAACAGTCAAGCTTAGGATAACAAATAATATGGTTTCTGAGCACACTGTAGAAGTACTGAAGGGGTTGAGGGAAAGCAGTAAAATAACTCTGCTGGCTCCTGGTCGGGGAACTCACGTAAGGAGATGTGAATTTCGGTTATTCGAGTACCAAGATTTAGTGAATGAGAGTAATGAGCTCTGTGGGTGGATTCAGGATTATTATACTGGAGTGTCCACGTGAGGCACGCTTGAATGTGAAATAGCTGTATTGGGTGAATTTGACCATTTGCGAGTACACTTAGATCCGCAAAAGATCAACCAGAATAAGAAGCATGTGGTAGAGATGATTTTGGTAGATGGAAGCGTGCGGAAGAAGCAATTGTTCCCATGGGCTGCAGGCTACACCGGTGACGGAGTGCAGGAACCAGAGGCAGCAACAACCGTAGGGCTGAACAGCATTAATAGTTTAGTGACAACTGTTCCACCTAGCACAAATGTGACTCAGTTTAACAGTATATTAAATGTGGAAAAACCTACTTCAATAAAACTAATCTGGTTAGTGAAAGTGATGCTAATACTGAAGAGAATGTCACCCTGCATGCCACGTCAAAAGGTGCCACCATAATTACTACTAGCTAGCTATGGAGGTACCAGAGGTGTTGTATGATGCCTATGATGAGGACTTAGGAAGAGACATAGTGGGATATAATGAAGTAGTTGTGCCAATGCAGAGGAGTGTGAGAACATCACAGGATGAACTTTGGGAAGTAGCTGTGCAGAATGGATGGTACAAATGGGTACATGTATACAGTGAAGAAGATGACTCTTATGCATAGTGTGCGCTGCAGCTCCAACAACATTGCCTACAGTAGTGCCAGAAAGACATACCTTTGAGAGGGTGCTAAGGTACAACAGCATAAGTGTAAGGATTGTGAATTTGTGCCTAGAAAGCATATGCCATCAATTTTTGGTCTTCCAATGTGTGGTATTCAGTGTAGACTTTTGTATGGGTCTAGGAAAATCCACAGTTACTTGGATAGTTGTGTGGACTGTCGGTTTGAGGAGACATGCGCAGAGTTTGCACTTTCAGCGGTTCAACATGAACCACCTACCAACTATAAAATTGATGGGTTAGCTGCATATGAATGTTTTGCCAGTGGTGGGTTCACTATAGAGAAAGGACTGTTAACTGTAATGTAACGTGGGTGCTGTCCTGGTTTCCGCGGGCGAATGTGACTCCTCAGTTTGTAAGGAGACCTGTGTGGTTTGAGAACCCAGAGCCGAGAAATGAGAGCTGTGAGAATTTAACTATGTCCAGGCCGATAGTCTATTTACTTAGTGGGCAGACTTATACTATTGCGGATAGCTATTGGATGTGTGGAGGTAATGTTCTGAGAAATATTCTTCCGCCCAGATGGATTGGACTGTGTACCCTAGTTCGAGTGCCAGTGGTAATGCTCTATGAGGAAGTGACGTATTGAGGATGGATGAGGCGTCGAGTAAATTACACAGACATAAAAGACAACTTGCACAGGATGAGTGGGTCCATTTGACTAGTATAGGGTTGCCCACAGGGATCCCTGACGAATTTAAGGCACAGGATGAGATCCCTGCTGGATTACAGTCTATACTTCCATGGATCACCGTGTTAATTGGATTAACTACATTTATTATAATCAGCAGAGATATGTTAACTATACATCTGAGAGTCTTAAGGCCCTTGGGAGTCAGCTGCATGCAACAAGTACAGCGGCCTGGCAGAACAGACAAGTGTTGGACTGGTTGTTGGTGGATAAAGGAGGTGTGTGTCGAATGTTTGGAGAATATTGTTGCACCTATGCACCCAACAGCTTGGGGAGAATGCTGGCAGAGGAGGTGTGTCTTGGTAAATGGGGAGTCATTTTGGCTAAAGCAGGAATCAGTGCTCTAATAGTTTTGGTATTAGGTGTCTTTTTGGCACGTTGCATCATACCCATGCTGAGGAGGTGGTGTCGGAGTGCAGTAGATAAGCAAATGATGGTCATGGCTGGCCTCCAGAGGATTCAGATGACGAACATGATGACGCCAAAGCAGGTGGCACAACTCTACCTGGCTCAAAGAGCAGACGAATATCCGGACCTGTTCCCTTGTCCTGCCTACCTAGATGATTCTGATGATCCGATGGATGCAGAGGAGGCAGGAGAGGGGGGAGTTTAAGGAATGCCGAGGTAAACATTGTATTATGTGGCCACGAGCATACAGGAGGCGCATCGAGGGACGAGAAGAGCTGCGAACCGTGGACACGTGGAACGCATTACACCGTCACATCATTATACTGTTGTATTTTGAGCACACAATATCTGCTTATATTGTTTCATCATAAGTATGTACACAAGGGGAGCGTTACTCAAACTACATGTTGGTCACAATGTCAGTGTTACAATGTCAGTTGAGTGATTCACATATGTTTTCAGTTAAGGGTGAATTACATCATTTTTGCTGTGACATTATATTCATCAATACAGTGTCTAGTTGTAATCTCAGGGTTCACGGTGAAGGTCGCTTGCTGGATAACCTTCTATGGGAACCTTTGCTTACTCTGTGTGCCAGGTCAGAGTGACCTGAACTGTTTTGGGGGCAAGTTAGGAAACATCTGGTCATCCAGATACCACGAAGTTATCGAGTTGTTATTCTGGGAAACGTTGTTTGACCAGGAACCAAAAGAGATGTGCCAAGAAAATGGGAATACACACACACACATCCACATCCACACATGAGTGTGTGGCAAGATAATAAAATCCTGCGAGGGGCTGCTGATAGATCCTGAGTCACAGAGTCTTTCTTCACCAGTAACAACAGAACATCCAATGATCCCCAACCACCCTGGTGCTGATGTTGATCTGTTTACAGCTTTAGTGTTAGAGGATGCTCGGCTGTGTTTTGGAGTTCTCTATGTTCTTTGCTGTGTTGGTCTGTTGCCATTGTCCAGTTTTCATCTTTAAAGAACAAAAAGGTCTGGTTTGAGTGGTGCTGAACCAGGCCGGGTCCTGGTCTTGGTTTTAGACCTGCAGGGGACTTGTGTTGACCTGTGTTTGGTGTGTTTTTGTTGGGTTTCGTCTCATCTGAAACATCAAACTAATAATATTTATCTGAAAAGTTTGAAGTAGCACTTGAGTTTGAAAGGAAAACGAAGTATTTGATGTAAACTGACCTGCGCCAAATATTAAAGGCGAACTATGACCTAAAATGATCTAAGATGAAGGAATCTAGCTGGATCCACTACATAAATAACCACAAAACCAAAGACACGTGAAGTGTGAAGTGTTGCTTTTGGGTTTGGACACGTAAGCATTTGGTAAAAGGTGCTGTGAGGCTTTAAAATAAGCATTCAGACCGAATGCAAAGTGAATCACGTCTGTGCAAAGTGTTCCTGCGCTGTGTTTGAGTGGCAGCCCGGCCTCTTTTCTCAGCGCTGACACGGAGCTCCTGCAGTTTCTGTTATTTAACTCGTGACTGCTGCTGTATTTCCTCTGCACGTCCAGAAACCCATCCAAATCGTTTGAACTCACGTGGACACGTCTTTGTCTCGGTCTGTGAATTCTCGTCCATTTGCATCTGCTCTTTGCTTAATTAGCTTTAATGTGCGATCACGCTGGCTGTCAAATTGGCACATTTACGGTAACATTATCCTGACAACCAACATGTGGAGCTGCTCCGTCGAAGCAACAGGATGAACCGAACGTGCTGAGGAGTTGAGCCCAGTCGGAGGGTCAGATGAGTTAACGCTCGACACTGAGATGTGGAAAGGATTACCGCCTCGCCCGCACGCAGGTTTGGAGTTTAACGTACAAAAGTCGAAATTTGCATTTCTCGACTGCATCTAAATGCAAAACAGCTTGAAAGTGAGTCCTCAGGCATTATATCCTTTAGCTTCTGTGAGACAACTGTCATGTGACACAGTATAAAGAGCGATACAGTCGGCTAAGCTACGCGGCTGGTTTCCGTGTCAGCGTATGTTCATGTACAGATTTATCAAATTTGACTAAAAACACATATTTAACATCACTTATCATCCTTTGACCATGTCCTGTTAACCATATGCTTATTTTTGTTGCCTTGACGATGACGATCACCTGACTGTTGGTGCATTGTTTACTGTTGTTGATTTAATCTCACATTTAATGTGCATGTAGCAAAAACAGTGTTTTATTGCTCCTGTTGCAGACGTGTAGAAAGCACACATGGGATTAATTTGTTATTACGTAATAATTAATTACTGTTATTACGTATGTTTATTGACGCGTATGTTTACATATACAAGGACCTCGTCTTGGTGTTTGCTGCAAAACAACAAGAGAAAGACACAAGACAGTAAAAACCAAGTCCTGCAAGTCAAAGATAGATTTTAAATATTTACAAGAAAGAGGAACATTATTTAAATATACAAGGATTCTTAAAGTGCCTGCTCATATAAACATAAATGTGCTTTTCTCTTTTATTTTTTATTTATTTATCCCATTTTTAACCAGTTTAGTCCCACTGGAATGTAAGATGTAAATAATAGAAGACATAGACTAGAAATATGAGGAAAACACAATAAAAGCACATTTACACACATTTAGAATTTGCTCATAAATAATCAACACATGAGCTTCTCTCTTAACTTGTTTAAAACATGAAATTCAGTCTCGATGGTGAAGTTTAATGAAAACCTTCATCCAACGTGCAGCTTAACGCGCGTTTAACACACAAAACAGCAGGTTTTTGATCACATGCAGGCGGCAAACTCAGATTGAATGACCCTAAACTTTCAGAGACGCTGAAGAGGCGACCGCTTCCCTTGAAGATGGCAGGATTTGATGCAGCGGCGTAGGTGGCGGCGGCTGCAGCGGCATCTCAACCCCCCCTCGGGCACGAAGCGAAGAGAAAGCAGAGCAGAGGAGCCGCAAACACAAGCCAAATGTGTGTCTGCGGGAAAGGCAAACTGATGGCCGGGCATTAGTCTGCCTCCATCGGAGCCGGTTAACCGGAGAGCTGCCATTACTCATGTCCTAACAGCCTGTAATGGAATTTTCCTCGGATGAGCAAAAGGTTGTCAAGCCGCTCGCTGCAGATCAGAAAAGCAGCTCAGCCGACTGGAAGTCCAACAGGAAGAGACGGAGTGTGGAGAACAAAGAAACACACACACACACACACACACACACACACAGTGCTTAAAACCCACTTGATGTTTCCATTAATTACAGCAGAGCTTTAAAGGGGACACACAGGCTGCACACAGACCGTCATTAACAACTGTTTTTACTAATGAAAGTGAATCTCTGTGTTCATAACACCAAATTCTACATTTGCCGCTCCATAATTAATAATAATTAATGCAAATCCTCAGTAGAGTTGGCAAACTGTGCTGTCCCTAAATGTCCTTGTTGGCTCGTGACCCCACATCACTTCCTGGATATTCTGTCATTTAAAGGCTCTTATTTGACGTTTTAGTGTGAGAGAAATGTTTTATTTATTCCTTTAATCATGTTGGGAAGCACATGATTGAAAGTTAACTTCCATTCTGACGTTAAAACAGCCTTAAAGTGTCAAAAATGATTCATTATAAAATGATCATTATGTTTTTACTCATAAAGTTGCATAAAAAGACCAAAAACAACATGTTTGTGTTTTTCTCAGCGCCGTCCGACTTCCTGTCTGTGGCTCTGAGCTCACAGCCCATTGGTTCCCACTGAAGACAGTAAAATATAGATAATATACTTCAGTTTTATTTCAAAAATGACTCGGCAGCCTCCTAAAACAGCTGCTTAGTGTTGTTTTCATGAAACAAACAGGAGAAAATCATCAATTTTCATTATTAATCAGTTGCATTGTTTGTTTGTTTGCGGCTTGCCGTGTGTCGGCATCAGTTCTGCTGTAAAGAGAACAATGAAAAGCTTCTAACTAAAGGTTTATTGAAAAGCTCCTAAATGGGAAAACTATATATAATTAAGCCGCTCAGCGTCAAACTGCAATAAAAGAATGAAAGGTAATCCGTCTGTGGTTGTTCAGAGGATTTGTATATATTTAATGGGTCATTTAACATTAATAACTCATTAATAACCTTTGTAAGCCTTTAATTAGAACGTGGCACCGTGAAGTCGCCCATGCAGCGAGGACACTGACCTCAGCTCTGACATTTAATGTTGGCTTAAAGTTCGATTCTGTTAAAAGACAAATATATTTTTAAACATGCAGCTGCGTCGTGTTCACATTCAGCTCCATCACTCTGGGTGAGGTGCAGGCGGCTACACGTCGAGCTATCTACGTCTATTTTAGGCAGCTAAGCTCGATTTCAAATGAATTTCTTTCAAATTAAAGCTCAAAAGTGTCGTTTTTGCTGCTAAAACCATGAAACAAATGATTTCTGTCAATATTATTGTTGTTATGCTGCTGCTCAGTGAAGCTGCTGCTGACCAGAACAGAAAACATATAGAAAACTGCTTTAAAATGTTAATTTGAAAGCAGTTTTCTACAAAACTGCCCCTTTAAGGAGGGCCTGTTATTTTATTTTTATATTTTTATATTATTGTTTTTCTTACTATACTTTTGCATCATACTTTTAATTTATTAAAACATTAACTGTCATTTTTATAATGATTAAATTGATAATCATACTTTTATTAATTTTAAAGTACAATTTTTAAGGAAATAAAACATTTAATAATATAAATATGAATGAAATCATATTTAAACCATAGTTTTTATTATTTGTAATTTTTTTTATTGATTGGACATCATCACACGAGCCGAGAGCTCGTCACCATGGAAACGCATAGTTGTTTTTGCTGGTTTGTAGTATTTTATCCCTGAACAGTTAAAAAACACTTTTAAACTGCTGTGAAATGTAAAAATGCAAACATGTAAACATGTAAACAAGTCAGAATCTGTATCTGTTTGCACAGTGGTGTCACCAGCAGGTGGGGGTGGGGGTCAAAGGTCAGAGGGAGAGCCCCAGCAGCAGGTCGGTGGTTGAGCGCGGCGGTCGACACGTTGGCCTTTACTTTGATCAAACGCTGTGACCTTCTGATCTCTGCGAGCGGCGTGGCGCTGACATTCAGGCTAATTCCCTCCATTAAAACGCACACACTTTATCACCGGAGCACCTCGTGGCGGTGAGTAATTACTGATGTCATCCCTGACTCACAGTTAACCCGGTGAGTCACGGCTCACGGTGCCCACTGTCAGGTTACCGGCGTCATTAAAACGCAGTGAGAGCTGCTAATAAGAGAAGTGCTCAGCAAACAGGGAGGGCGAACATGTGAGGAGTCCCGTGGGCCGGCGGCGGTGGCGGGGGAGGCGACGATCACAACCCTCCTGCTGCAGAGATGCAAATGATTCAGCTGCAGACGTTTCACCGCTCAGACGTCCGTCTGAGTCGAAATCTGAAAATATCAGCGTCTGAACTAAAACAGCTGAGGAATGAGGTCACACCTCTGACCGCTGTGGCCGAGGATCATGGGTAGTGTAGTTATTACTGTGGAGGCAGTAGAAAGACTCTAAGTACAAAACTACTGAATGCATGATTTTAATTACACAAGTATCAGCTGCCATTTGAAAAATAATAATGTTATTACTGCATTAATCATTGAGGCATGTCTGTATTGATTAAAGTGCTCATTTAAAGTATTGAAATCGTCTTTAATATGAATTAAAGTGTTTGCAAATGGTGGCGTCAAAGTATAACGTAGCATAAAGTAGAAATACTGAGTAAAATAAAAGTAATTGAGTAAATCTGCTTAGTTGGATTACAACAAATGATGATTTGTGCGTTTTTTTTTGTCTTTTCAGCTTTAAAAAACACTTCAGTGTAATAAAGAATCAAACTAAATCGTTGGTTAGTTCAGATTATTACATTTAAAAATCAATATATGTTCTAATAACGGAGATTTTAATGTGACTAGTAGGATATTGTGGCTCGTTTCCATGGTGACGTAAACACAAGTTTGTGTTTTGCCCGCTTTAGTTAGGAAGTTGCATCCTGTAGAGGTCGAGCTGCAGAGTTTAAGGATGTTTGTCTGTGAACGCGTCACAGACAAAGACACCGTCTGAGGAGCGAGCGATGGATGAACGTCGCAGGAAGCTCTGCTGCCTTTTTGTCTTAGCTAGCTAGCGTTAGCTCGCTAAGCCACTTTCACGTTTAAATCCATCAACATCGAGCAGTCGGTTTGTTTTTATTATGAAGTTCAATCAGATCGTGTGAAGTGTGATGGAAAAACATGGCGGCACGTCGTTGTGGCGCCGCTGACGACTCAGACTTTCAGCTCAGAAGCGTTTCAGGGTGAAGGAAACACCAACAGACTGGACGGCAGCTCTCTCTCTGTGTGCGTTTATAAGGAATATGGCTGCTGCTGAGACCTGAGGCTGATGGTTTGATGATATTAGATCTGTGTCTGTTGGCGCTGGCGAGACAATGAGTGCAGAGTGAAGTGAAATGCACCTTTAAACCCCTCCCCCCTTTTATTCGGAGCCATTTCCTATTGACGGCCTGCTGGGACTCTGAATTGAAAGGGCATGATCTTTTCTGAAGGCAGACAGGGGATTGTACAGACACTATTTTCAGAACCACATCAAGCCAATTAGCACAGCAGCAGCTAAGCTGGTGCATGCTGGGAGCCTGCGAATGTATGAGAATGTGTGTGTGTGCGTGTGTGTGTGTGTGTGTGCATCTGTTTTGTGTAAGCTGAGCCATATGTTCATATTCCGACTGTATGTGGTCGTGCATCGTGCTGCATGCCTCTCCGCAGCCATGTGGAGGGTTAAAATTATCCCAGGCTCGTTAGCTAAAGCGTCCCAAGCGTCTGCTAATTAGCACATAATAGGACAGGCGCGTCCGCCACAGAGGGGCCTGTAATTTAAGAATAAAGTTCATTTTCCTTCCAGAGACATTCCTCACAGCCGTGACCGGGCGACTACAATCGGCCTCCTCCCCATTAGCATCGCTCGTCAGCCGTGAACCATCAGTTATTATTAGCTAACGGTGCTGTTAGCTACCGGAGCACAGGAGGGACAAATCTCTGGGCTCCTTTATTAAACAAACTGGGTATTTGGGTCTAATCTGTCATGTTACTGGGGGCTTCTCTGAGAGGGAAGTTGTGGCTCTCCAGGAGTTTTATTTATTTGTTTTAGGTGCTGTGATGTCTGATATTTAGTTAGCGGAGGAACTTCGGCGGCGGCTGCTGAGTTGGAGGAGCAGACAGGAAGCTGGAGATGCGACGCGTGTTGAAGGTGTGAACGTGCGAGCAGCAGCTGGAAATAGAAAGTGGATGAATCACATTCGGTTTGTTCTGTAATTGCAGCCTTCGCGTTCAGAGATGGAGGTGGAGGTGGGGGGTGGAGGAGGGAGAGAGGAAGGAGAAGCTACATCGAGCCATCTGGAGCTGCAGCTATCAGGACCGGAGATACGACCACGATATCAACGCTTGCAGGGAGGATTTCCAAATTTAATCCCCGCGCAGGCTGAAACATGCAACACCTTTAATGAAGGAGCTCGTCCACGTCGCTTCATTATTACTCAGCTCAGCAGATCTCTGGACGTTCAGAGACCAGAGTGAGAACTGAAGCAGCAAACATTTGGTTTTTGAGCTTTGTTCATTAAAATAAACTCCGCAGCAGCAGCAGCAGCAGCTGTCAGATACTCTGACAACAAGTGTGTTTTATTCATTATTAAAACAGCTTTTACATGTAGGACTGACTCTGAACCAGTGTTAATGTGATTTTACTCATTAGTTAAGTTTATTATTATTATTTCCATCACACCCACCACACATTTGTTTGCAACATACATCGGATTAAGTCTAATTATTATGGTTATGAATTGGAAAAAAATGCATTTTAATTCAATTATCACAATAAAAACATGTAGATTTATAAAAAAGAGCAATAAAACAATAAAACTCCTTATCCTTAAGTTTCTCTTTGCACAAAATGATCAATAATTTAATAACTGCACAATAAAGAAACACGTGTTTAGAGTTAAACGTCACACAAACCCACGTGTTTTCTTCTTTTTATATTTACAACAGGCGGCGAGACGAGGTGTGGGCGTCTTTAAAGGTCACAACAGCGATGACCAGCAGGTGCTTTTGTTTTTATATTTTAATATTAATGATCGGTTCAGCTCTGAAGCTTGACTCTGCATTAATATTTAGACGGCAAGCAGAAAAAAAGACGTTTGTTCATTCACAGAAAAAACATCTTTACTGTGTTTTAGGTTGAGGTTGGTGTAATTTTAATAACATTAAAGGAACCACTTCAACTCAGATACTGAAACAATAATTAAATACATGCTATTTTAAGTTCTTTATTGATTAAAAACACAATAAAACACTTTTTTTAATAGTAATTGAACATGGTTAAAATCAATTTGTGCATCATTAAAAGCAAAATGCGACGTCCTGCAGAATTACTTAAGCTCTGTAGTGTTTTAAAGTAGTAGTTGAACCATCTGGGCCATTTAGGGACACCATTTAGGTACTTTACAGATTTGTATTTATGATATAAACTATAACCAGGAATTAAGGAATTAAAAAAAGACTAAAGAGGGAGAAGCTGACTGACACGAATGATCCCACGCTGCTGCAGGCCGTCACCAGGCTGCAGCTTTTGTTGTTGTTTTGATTGAGAACGACAGCTTTATCTGAAATACATGAAACAAATGTGATAAAAAGTCGTGTTTCCTGCACATTTGTATTGTTTTTAATTGTGTTTCTTCTTCTTCTATGGTGTTTAAAGACTCAGTCAGACTCAGCGCCACCTGCTGCTCGGGCAGACGGCTTGATTCCCTCTTACAGTCACCGAAACCGTGAACCAACAGTGGGACACGGCGGAGGGAGACGCTGATGTCCACAGACAGACGGATCGATCAGAGAGCGGTGGAGTCTCACTTCCTGTGGCCCCGCCCACTCTAACCTTTCCTGCCACTGGTGGACAGGTCCATCAGTCAGCGTGACTGACAGCTGCAGCGGCCGCTCATCCCGCCGCTCGATTGCATGGATTTTTCTTCCTCTCAGACACAGATATTATGACATCTGATGGCGAGGTGGTTAATATTCTCCTATCTGAGATCTACACACACACACACACACACACACGGTGGGTGAAGGTGGAGATCAATCTGTGTGTGTGTGTGTGTTGTCTTATCGCCGCTGTCGCTCAATAACACTTTGAATGGAGGATGAATACACGAGGGAGGATTGATTGTTTTCCAGATGCTTCATTTTCATACAGGAAGTCCCTCTGTGTGTGTGTGTGTGTGTGTGTGTGTGTGTGTGTGTGTGCGCGTGTGTGTGTGCAGTTTAAACAAATACAGGAAAATGTCTTTTATAGTTTTAAATGTAAAAACCAGCCTCAGTGATTCATCGTCGTCGTGATTCATCGTGTTTTAGAGCATTTTCTGCAAATTACATATTTATTATTACACAACTGGTGTCGACTTCTGGGATTATTGATCCTGATTTTAAAGGTAAATATTGTATTAAAGCAGAGACTCAGCTTCAATGCTCTGCAGAGACTCACAGAGACCACACTGATTTTATGCTTTATATACAAAAAATAGCAGCTTACATATCAGAAACATATGTGCCAGTATTAAGGGGCGATGCATCAGAAAAATCTAAACCAACTCATTTTAAATGTTAAAAACTCAAATTTCTTTATGTTTTGCAGTAAAAGTCAATTTAAAGTATTAGTTTTAATTCTTTTAAGTGTTTGTTCACACTGTCGCTGCAGTTCATAGTTTCTATTGATGTTGTTTTTGATAAAAAGGATAAAATAAACAAATAAATCAAATTAATTCTCATTTTTTATCCCTTTATCTCTGCGGACTTCATGTGCTGCGACGCACTGCATATATATAAATGTATGTTTGATGTCCTGAGGGTGAAGCTCATTAAGTTTGGAGACCGGCCGACCATCTGCACGTTCATCTCGTAAACAGATGTGAAACGACGGCTGACGTGTACAAAGAGCTCGCCGTCACCTGATCGTTTGAAAAAGAGTCGGATTCATGATGTTCAGACAACTGCTGCGGTTTAAAGCTTTTTGTTTCATTTCATTATAATATTTATATCACAAACGTTACCGTCTGTGCTCAGGAAACAAAACAGATCAACGCAACAATGATTAAAGTCAGAAACACGCTGTAAACGAACCAAAGTGACTTTTTCAGTTTATTTTCTACAAAATTCAGTTTGAAACTTTAAATCTCACAGTTTAAACTACAGGTTCTCAAGTGTGGTCCTTGAACGCACCACCAAAGAGATTTCCAGCAGGTTTATTTACACAGCAGCGCTCAGACACAACGCAGCTCAAAGTGCATTTAAAAGACAATAAAACAGGAGTTTACTCTAAAAACAAAGACATTCACTGAAAAAGAAAGTCATGTTTTTAAGTTGAAGTGATGAAAATGAGCTGACAGCGTCTGCAGAACTCAGGTGTTCAGGAAGTTCGCTCCACAGGTGAGGAGCAGAGAAACTAAACGCTGCTTCACCTACCTAAATTTCCCTCGGGATTAATAAAGTATCTATCTATCTATCTATCTATCTATCTATCTATCTACCTTGTTTGGTTTTGACCCCAGGAATGTGAGCGCACCTGTCCCAGATCAGCTGAGGGGCTGTAGACGAGCAGTTTGACACACAGGAAGCAACTGTGCTGATTTAAGGTTCAGCGTGATGTGCAGGAGGAGCTGCAGCTGAACAGACAAACCAAAGTTTAGCATTTTTAACTTTCTGTGTCATCTGACTGTTGCAGCTGCAGCGATGCATGACGCAGGAAATGACACGTTTCTACATGTTTAACCTGAAATTCTGACTTTTTGAGTGTCTTTATTCCTGATCTGAGCACCACCTGTGGCATCACTTCCTGTAAAGTTCCTCAAAGACTCTGCTGGAGCCGCAGTGGAAGTTGGTGTAAACTGTGAGGCAAACTGAGCTGTGAGCGGCAGCGGCAACTCGTCTCGACACTCTCCATACCGCCGCGTCCGACTGTAGGGAATCATTACGAGCCATCTGAGGATGTTTATTAATGACCTTGGCATGGCTGGAGGTGGCTGCCATGCTGTTAATGCTATTCACTGGCACACGGCGAACCGTGGCAGCGCACAAAGAGAGGCAGGGAGGCAGAGGACAAGGCGCCTGGTGGACATCCATATTAATGCCAAGCTTAGCCTGTGTTCTGCTGCCATGAGCCCCAGCTGAAGTCCAGACAGAGCAGCCTGATCCCACAGGACGCGCTCCTTTATCTTCATACCAGCACATCCGCTCCGGCCCAAACTGTCAGGAGACGTCTCCAAAGATGTCCGGAGACGTCCTCGAAACGTCCCGAAGCGCCTTCTGATGTTCAGGACGGGAGAGCAAGAGGGGGACGAAGTTTGGAAGTGCACGGAGGAGAGCAGAGGAACTTCACGTCGAAAGTGGGACGTGAAGTTTCGTTCGTCAAAAGAAACAAAGAACAGATGAAACACAAGCTCGTGTGTGATCGATGATCCCGCTCACACTGCGTAGATCCGTGAAGAACAGAACGTGACCATCACATGAGCATCTGCGGGGGTTTAATCCCGTCTGAAAGGCCCGTGAAGATCATCAAAGTCTGGGGGTTTTCACAGATTCAGGCTGCTGTTTGTGACAGGACAGTGAACGCACCAGGCTCCACTGACAAAAACATTTAGCTCAGATGAAACTGCAGTTGCTTTGTTTGCAGTTGGTGTTACTGTGTGGGGATTTTTAACTGTTTCTGTGTTTTCAATTCGTTTTTTCAGCATGATTTCTTAAAATAGGACAAATTAGTGCAATTAGGCGCTGTGACATGTTGGAGACAAACAAAACTTTTATTTAAAGAGCAAAGAAACCACCTAAAGATTTAAATTAATGTAATGGAGTATAAATATAAGAAATGAAAGCAAAAATGCAGAAAATGTACCTTATCTAAAGTCGTGTCTTTTTTTTAACTTTAAAGTGGCAAAGAAACAATCGACAACTCATTCCTCATGATAATAATAATAATCATTATCATTATTAATATTATTATTATTATTATTATTAATCAATGTGTAATAATAATAATAAGCTCAACATTTTCTTCTTATTATTATCTTTTTATAATGACCAAACTCTCATTAGTCCAGATAAAAAGGGATTCCTACAGTATGTAGCTTCTCTGAGTGAAACAGGAAGTGCAGACAGGATGTAACATTTGGATGAATCTGATTGGCCGTTTGAAAAGTGGGTGGGGTCAGAACAAACATGCAGTGATTCAGAGTTGGATGATGATGAGCCTCATTCAGGTGTTCTCCACCTCACCAGGGTTTGAGGAGACCAACACCTGAAGACACCCACATAGCATGCTGCTGCTGGCTAGCTAACTGATGAAGCTTAGCTCTGATGCTAACAGCTGGACTCTGATTGGAGGCTGGATGGCAGGAGGTGATTGGTTGGTTCAAGATGACATCAGATTTTGATTTACAGAATAAAGATGATCAGATTTTAATATAAAAACACAAAGAAACTGATTTTTGTTTTTGTTTTTCAGCATTTGTTGCTAAGAAGCTGCACACCTCGCCCCGCGGACATGATCTAAAATGTTTAAAGACATTTCATTTTGTTTTGACTTTTAAGTAATAACCAAACCTGAAGTCTGCATGTTTTCTTTTTTTTATGTCTGCTCCATTTGATCAAATAGAAATATTATAATTCTGATATATTTACTTGTGTTTGGACACTTCCAGTTGTGTAAGTTTGAACAATGTTTAGCAACAGCATAAGACTGGAACAGCAAGAGCCACTGGGTAGTTCAGCAGCTTAGCGGTGAGTTAAATAAGAGTTTCAGCTTCACGCTTCCTGGAAAACATTTCTAAGCCTGATTTGGCTGAGACACAATCAGCGATCTCACCACGCCGCGTTGGCAGTCCTGCCCGAGCGTCCAGCCCATGACCAACAGGCTGAATATTCAGATCTCTACTTTCCTGCGGCGCGTCTTTCAGGGCTGCTGCCTGAGCTACTTGACTGCAGCATTAGCAACAGGAGAAACAAAACAACAACAACAAGAGGCGGCGGGGCCTTATCGACATCACTGGGAACACAACTTGCATGGCCCGGGGGTGGGAGGGTCATCAGGGGTCAGGGATCCCCGGACGCAATAATCCCCCACACCTCCCTCCCCACCCCCATCGACCCCGCTGACTGAGGCAGGCCGGAACGCTGCTCCCGTATTAGGACGGCCCAAGCGGCTCATCAGGCAGGCAGGAGAGAAGAAGAAAGGAAAAGAAGAAGAAGGCGCTTCCAGAGAAATCACCTGCAGGAGTCTGTGTCTGAACACACACACGCACACACACACACTTTATCTCCGTCTGAGCATGCTCAGTAATATGTAACATGATTGGTTCAATGATCTGATAAACAAGACTCAGGGCCTCATGACCGTTGCCTCAATCGGAAGAAGAAACTATAATAATTAATACATTCATCAATAAACACATTTCTCTCTTTTATAATATTATTTATATTATTTCTAATATTATTATATTATTGGAATGAATCACTTTTTTGTGGAAGTTAGTCAGTAAAATATACATAACCTTATTTTTACTATTTATTATAAATATGTTGATATGATGATATGATTTATTTTAATATTTGTATTTATTTATATTTATGTATTTATGTAACTGCACATACTGGAAGGGCTGCAGCAGTCGAGGCTTCATACGATAAGCAACAACAAGGCCACGTATGGAGAGTCACAGGTGACTGCTTAGTTAAGTATGGAAGAGAAGTCAGGTAATTAATGATAATAATGATATGTGATGAAAAAACAAATGTGCACATTTCAGTGAAGCAAATATGAAAACAGACAAATACAGAAATGAATTTTAAAAATGAGATTAAATAAAAAAATTAAATTAAATTAAATTAAATTTTAAAAATAAAATATAATAAGTCATCTGCAAGTTTCAATCCATGTCTAAACAGACTTGTATATGTAGCAAAGACCTGAAGGAATGGAGGTTGAAATTATTATTATTATTATTTTTGTTATTATTATTATGATTAACTTTCGCCGTGTGTGTTTGTCCTGCAGCTTCTCAGTGTTTTGCTGTTTTGTCTCAGTTATTTTCTAATTCACGTCTTGTTTTTGCATCGTTGTGCTCATGCACATCACGTTTATAAAGCTGCTCTTGATGAGTGAGTCACCTGATCGTTTGAGTGAGTTCAGATACAGGTTTTGTGGATTAGGGTCCTGGTTCTGATCTGGTCTCTGGGTTTAGGCCGCATGAGCGCAGTTTAACCGTCAGCAGCGTGTCCGAGCGTCGTCTTCCCGCTGCTGTTTGGAGTTTATGGGCAGGTTTTAGGCTCTCAGCAGACCTGGGAGCTGCAGACTGAGAGAGCTTTATTAGTGATGAAGGGGGCGGGGGCGGGGGAGCTGTGGTCTTATTAAAACAGTTTGAGACTCAGAGAGCTGCCGGAGTGATGAAACGCTGCAGGAGGAGGGGAAGCAGAGAGGTCACAGCACCTCCTCCAAAATATTTAATTGGTATATTCTCACTTTCTGTAACCTGCTCCTCAGGCTGCTGCTCCTGTTTCAGACAGAAGATCCTCTGCTGCAGCGTCACGACGTCTCCGTCTGAGAGACACTTATTATTATTATTAATACCAACAGCTCAATGCCGCAAAATACAAACAAACTCATTCAAACGGCACAAACTGAAAAAGGCTGCAGGTGATTAAACATAGAACTGAATAATCTGAACTGAATAATCTGAATCATGCATGTTTTCGAAATATTTTCATCGCTGACCTCTGAGAACCTGAAACAGTGACATACGAAAACTTATTGTGTGTTTTTAGCTAAATGCCTAGCGTCACCAAAGTTCACAGCCTGTTTTAAACATTAGCGTGATTAATTAATTAGGTGTTTGACTCATTTTTCCAAATCACTGAGCGATTCCTGGTTCCAGCCTCTCAAAAGTGACGATATGCTGTTTTCTGTGTTTTTATATTAAAAAAAACATAAAGAAACAACATTTGCTCACAGAATATAGGCAGTTAGTCCGCCCCTCCTCCACTGTGATTGGATAAGAGTGTGGGTGAACCCCAGGCCTGACAGGCCAGGGCTTGCACTTACTGCACCGAGGTCAGGTTTGCACTTAAAAAAACAGATGCTAACTGGAAACAAACAAAACAAACAAATGATCCAAACGTGAGCGTCTCATCATGCTGCTGCTGACAACAATGCATCTATACCAGGGTTGTCAAGTATGGGCTCCACGGCCGAAATCGACCCGCCATCAGTGTGACTTGGCCCAGCAGATGCTTCCAGCAACACTTATTTATTACGATCTATCTATTTATTAATATCTGAACATGGCGGGCAGAGTGACACTGTGTGCAGGTGTTAATTATAACTATTAACACCTGCATTATGTCACATACCACATGTCTGTTTATGTAAAAAAGATAATGCATGAAAACTAAAGATCTCCCCTGAAATCTTGAGGAGTTTATATTTAAAATAGCAGAAACAGTACTTGAGTAAAAGTACTTAGTTACTTTCCATCACTGTAGGTGCTACTTGGAACATAACACAGTAATCTATTACAGTGAAACATGCTAAAGAAGCAGCTAATTAGTATTTAACCATCAATGTCAATGTAAGCGAGAGTCTGGCAGTGTCATAGATAATGTGTGGCTGTCAGTTAGACCAATCAACTGTCGAACACAGTGGCGGTGGGCGGGGCTGCTGGAAGGAAGGCAGCAGCGAACAGAGTGCGTTGACTCTCACAAGTCGGATCTGCTTTAGATCAGCATGGCGATCGCTTTGACGTAATGAGACACGAAACATCTCGTTGGGCGTCACTTCTGATTAATCTTCATGAATTCTCTGTTTCCCTGCTCTGCGTCTGCTCCCACCTCCCTGCTTTGCTGCTGGTTATGAGGAAAATATAAAAAATGCAAGCGAAATATATAAAAATATATAAATACATTTTTGTTAAATATAAACAGCTTTTAATCAAAATCAATAAAAAAATCTTTTGTTTTGCCACAATTATTTATTGTTTAATTCATTTAATTTTATTTTCTTTTTTAAGAATTCATATTTACACCTGATCGTGCTGCATTGTTCCAGATTTTTGTATTTTATTCTAATTTTTCTCTTATAATATAATATAATATAATATAATATAATATAATATAATATAATATAATATAATATAATATATATAATATAATATAATATAATACATCTTTGCCCTCTTTAATAACATTTAACAACATTTATTTTCATCTTTTCCTGTCCGTGTCTGTATTTTGGATCAGACTCTTCAGATAAACCGAGTGAACCTGCTGTTAAATAAATAAAAATAATAAAAGGCTGAAACTCAGCCACCGCAGCCGCCGCCACCGCAGCCGCCGCCGCAGCGTCTCTGCTGAAGTTTGAGTGCAAACTGTTTCCTGATGAACTAATTAAATGAGTGTGTTGTGAAAAGTTCGATTCTCGTGTTTCTCCTGAAGGCAGCAGGTCGAGGTTCATGCCGAGGAGAAGTCGTCTCACACGGAGGAGGCGCTCTAATTAGTCGTATTTTTATTACTTAGAGTCGCTTTACAGAGGGTCATGTGACCTCTGCGTGGGCATCGCCTGCCCCCTGACTCTCTCTGGGATCTGACCCTCCACCAATCAGAGCAGACGGGGGGCGGGGGGTGGCGCAGGCAGCGTCACGGCGGTCTGTGTCTGTGACCTGCTGGTCAGCGTGGGCCGGCTGGTCAGCGGTGAGGTGGTGGAAGTGGTGGAGGTGCTATGTCAGCTGGGAGTTTGGATCGGTGGGAGTTTGTTGTGTAATGAGCTGAAGAAGCTGTTTGTAGCTGGAGATGAAGAAGTGATAAACTAAAAAAACTTTATTTAAAAACTCACATCGGCTGCAAAACTCATCGTCACACAGCTGAACAGCTGCTTCTCTGACTTTTAAAAACATACATGTGTCCAACATGTCCTAACCCACCTGATGCATCCCTGCAGGAGAGACCAGACCACAGCATCATCACCAGACAGGAAGTGCCACCTGTGCATGTGGCTGCGTCACATGATCACTGTGCTCCATTGTGACTTCTCCAGTTGTCACGGTGGAGCTAAAGCTTGAGCTAACATTAGCAACATTGCTAACTTTGACAACCAGCATCAGATGCTCAGCTGAGACTCTGTGTTGTTAGCAACACAGCGCGTTTTAGTTGGCTGCACCAACACAATCATTGCTCTCCACCTGCAGAACTCACTGGATTTGCAATGAGTTAAAGCCAGTTACAGGACAGGATGTCCAGGGAGCAGACCCAGGAGCACTGCACAGGGTTACTACTCTGAAGAGGACGCAGCATTTGAGTCAGTTATCTGTGCAGCCTCTGAGCATTTTGCAGCCAAAACAGTGAAACCACGATTTTACTGCACAGAGCTTTCACTCGTCATACTTTGATGATTTTACTTAAAAAGGTTTTAAATGCAGCTCCTGTGCTTCCTCCTCCTCCTCCTCCTCCCTCCTCCCTTTTGACGCCTACGTGACAAAATGTGGATTCACAGCCGTGTGTCACTGAAGTTTTCTGTTGTGTTTTCTCGTCACAGAGTTGTCAGAACAACAAACCGCGCCGGGCCTCCTTCAAAACGTTCTTGTTGATTTCTCTCCTTTTTTTTTTTTTTTTTTTAAAAAAAGGACCAAACGTCTCATTTTAGGGGATGAAAGGAAGTCGTCGGGCTGCCTTTTTGAAAAGAAAGAAGAGAGGCTTTTCCTTCCCTGCAGCGCTGCCTTGTTGTCTCCCGGTCCCCGCGGTCCTCCTGACAGGACTCGTCACTCTGTGTTGCGTTATTCAAAACCTGCGGGAGTGTCGGAGTCTTCGGCAGCCTCGGGCTTCAGACGTGAACCTGGTTCTCCACATTTACATCAACACGCGATCCTCTTCCCCCGTCCTCTCCCCGCGACAAACGCCGTGACCACAGTTTAAACGGTGCAGAGAGCTCAGGGCAGGAGCTGCCAATCTGAAAATCACTGATCTTGTTTGTTTTTGCCCAGTTCTTCAATTTTCTCCTAAAATAAAAATAATGTTTCCCGGGTCGTCCGTCTCATTTCTGTGACATTTCAAGAGACTCCAGGGGTCAAAGGTCACAGTGTTGCACTGGTTACGAGTTCCACAAAAAATGTCTAAAAACATAAAACGATAAATTGACGACAGTTTGTATAAAAGGTCAAAGGTCGACCTCAGTGTGACATCATGTTGTTTTCTTTGTGGCCATAACGTGATCTGATGCTGAACTGGTGAGACTGATGAAACTGTTGAGATCTTCTGTGCTGCAGGTTTAACGTGTGTGTGTGTGTGTGTGAAACATGCACAGTTTAGCGTGTGCAGCTTCTCTGCAGCAGTGACCATGTTTGAAGCATCATCTGAATCAACTTTGTCGGCCAAACGTGAAAACAGAAACAAAATGTAAAAAAGATGTTTGTAATTTTACTTTAAAAATAAAATGTTTTTTATTAAAGGATATATCTTGATAAAAATGTTTAAAAATCTAAAAACAAATCTTTAAATATGCACATTTAAAAATGCAAAAACACAGAAAAACATTTTGCTGTATCAAACTTAATTCCACTGTGCACTGAACAGTCTGTTTCATGCACAGTTGCACCAGGATCCATTTTTTATAAAATGTAATCTATTATTAATAAAATCATGGATTGAGGCAAATGTAAAAATACACAGTTAAGCAGTTTTGTCAAGTATAAACTGGATAAATGTGACTTTCAGGTGATTATGTAAAAACCTTTATAATTGTTAATGATTTCTGATTAAAAATGTCACAAATTCTTATTTATAATGTGAAAAGGTTGATAAAAAGTAAAAATACAAGCAGATTCAGTCGCAGATCAACAAACCGTGCTTGAAAAATATATTTAATGAACAAAAAGGAGGCAAAAACATCAACGTGTGTTATTTTCATTGTTTACTGGCAATAAATTACTTCTGTTATTAATAAAAATTCAATCAAAACCACAAAAAGAACAACTGAGCAGCAGCGGTTTGACCGTTAGCCTCCGTTAGCTGCTAAGGTCAGATCAGTCGTCATGGCAACAGAGACACATGTATGTCACCGATGTCACTGTCTGAGGGATGTTGACTATAAACATGTGACTGTGTGTGTGTGTGTGTGTGCATGTGTGTGTGTGTGTGTGTGTGTGTGCACACGTGTGTGTTAGCTTGAGAAGCCTCCAGAAGAATTCCTGGTTTCTATTGATGATGAATTATTGATACGCTGTCATCAATAATTAATTTTCTGCTGAGTCTGCAGGCCAACACCAGACTTTTTTTGTTTTTCCAGTTTTTTTTCTAAAATGTGCAGCCACAGGTTCAGTTAGCCTCAGGTTCAGTTAGCCACAGGTTCAGTTAGCCTCAGGTTCAGTTAGCCACAGGGTCAGTTAGCCTCATGTTCATTAGCCACAGGTTCAGTTAGCCTCAGGTTCAGTTAGCCACAGGGTCAGTTAGCCTCATGTTCATTAGCCACAGGTTCAGTTAGCCACGGGTTCAGATAGCCAGTGTCACACAGGAAGTGAACAGGATCCATGGTCCGTCTGAGAACGATGGAGGCGGAGCTCTGAAGCTAAACAGCAGGAGACAAAGAAGAAGAAGAAGAGCAGCAAACTACACGTGTTGTTTAAAACAAGTAAACATGTTAGCGTTAGCCATGGTTGGTGTCAGACGGTGTTAAAGACAGCAGCAGCCTGTGGGTTTATTCATCCTGCAGGGAATGAGAAGAGGTCTGGGACCAGGACTGGGACCAGGTTGCTTCCTCCATCTGCAAACATGCAGCTAAACATGCTAACTGTTAGCATGCTAGACTAACTCGGTGCATTGACTCTGCTCCGTCCCTCTCCCTGATCTGGGCTCAGGCTTTTTATGAATCCATGTTTGATTGTAGGAGCTACAGCACTGTAGAGTCATTGAGACCGGAGTGATCTGTTCTTTTGTGTGTGCGTTTACTTTTCAGGTTTACTTTTTATGTTGTTGTTGTTGTTTTGCAGATCTGGATATTTGAAAATGTGCAGTATTGCTTAAAGTAAATTTTATTTTTGCACTTTGTTCTGAATGAATCAGTTCAGCACTGTGAGGTGCTGCAAAACCACTTACTAGCTTTTATCTCCTGGGCTCTCTGCTACATTTCATGGTCTTCACAGGTGATGAGGAAGCTGTAAACTCACCTGAAAGTGAGATAAGGCTCTTCTTTGACTGTCAGATGGAAGTTCAGGTTGTTTGTTACAATTTAGATGAGTTATATTTATATTTTTGTGTTTTTGTGTGATGAACACGCTGACATGCACTTTATTTTGCAGCTGAAGCTGTTTTTAGACTCACCTGCTGCACGTTTTCACTCAGCCTTTTACTTTAATCTGAATATTTTTGACTTTGACTCTTAAATTCAGGTTCTCCTCGTTCCTCGGCCTGTGTTGAGGCTTCCTGTTGGCTGGAAGCGTTTCCTCCTGCGCCGGCTGACGATGGAGGCGCTCTCTGAAATTAAGCGGCGACGGGATGATAGCGGCCCGTTCGATGGGTCAAAGCGATGGAAGGAAGGGTGATGAGTGGGAGGACGGAGGGAGAGATGCAGTAGGAGTAAAAACACCGAGATGAGGCCGGAGGTCAGCGCTTCACACCGCTCACATGTTCTAGATGCTCGCTGTGTCGACTCTGAGCGAGAACAGCGAGGAATATTAGAGGAAAATCGTCCTGATGGACGCTTTGATCGCCCGCTCTCGCTGCCGTCCTGCGAGCAGCTGCGGCTTCATGTGAAAACTCAAAAGTCTTGAAACAAAAAGGAGGAAGAACACTGACAACTCCTGCTCGATACACCTCGTCTGCACGTCTTGTGTTTATACAGGAACAATGAAAATCTTTAATATGGAGCTGCTCCGCAAACACACGAGATGCTAACGGGGAAAAGGGAAAATAAAAGGAGACGGACAGAAATGAGCCGCAAATCAATGAGACGGGGGAAGAAATTCATACAGAAACTTTGTTTTTATTTTTATTATTTGTGTTAAACTTCTCAGCTCGCCTCAGAAAACTTGGCTCATCCCTCAGGACGCGGGATGTGAAGGTGAAAAGCAGCCGAAGAACAACAGACGATGACGCGGAGAGGTGAAATATTGATGAGCAACGAGAGAAGACAAAACACAAAATAAGAGTAATTACAATAAAATCGACTGATTTATTGATCAGCCAAGCATCGAGGACGCATTAGCATCAATAACTATGTTCCTGATCTGTAAACAAGAGCGTTTAAAGCATAAAATCAGTGTGTGGTGATGTGTTGCTGTGACTCCTGAGTCTCTGCAGAGCACTGAAGCTGAGTCTCTGCTTTAATACAGTCATGTGTTGCTGTGACTCCAGAGTCTCTGCTTTAATACAGTGATGTGTTGCTGTGACTCCAGAGTCTCTGCAGAGCATTGAAGCTGAGTCTCTGCTTTAATACAGTGATGTGTTGCTGTGACTCCAGAGTCTCTGCAGAGCATTGAAGCTGAGTCTCTGCTTTAATACAGTGATGTGTTTCAGAAAGCAGCTTCTGACCTTTGCAGAGTCACATCGCTGCTGAGTCGCTGCTCCGTCCACAATAATAATCACAAAATGCTCAAATTTCCCTGTGATCCTTGTTCTGAGCATCATTTTCTTGCCTTCCTGTAAAGTTTGGGTGTTTCTGGTGACTCACAGGAAGTCCTGATTTTAAGGTTTCTGTGATGTAAAAGTGCAGATTCAGCAGCTTGTCACACTCTTATGCTCCCTGTGTTTTGAGATTTGTGGGTGAGGAGAGGTTCGGGTTTGAGTCCTTGCTCCTGATCAAACATCTCCATCAGGCGTTCTTCATCAAATCATCTGAAAACATCAAAAAACTACAAGCAGTGTCACTCAGAAGAGCAGGACGTCTGCAGGTTTCAGCACAGACACTGTTTATTATTATTATTATTATTATTAAAGCTGCAGAAACCAGAGTGGATCTCTGGTTTCTGCAGCTTTGCTCTTTGATTCGAGCTGTCGGCTGATTTAGCCGCTCTGAAAACAAACTCTGGCTGTTTGATGTGCACTTCCTCCTTCTCCTCGTCATGTGGCTTTGATTAATTGATTGCAGCTAATTAATAAGTCACTGAAGTGTGGGTGTGGTGCGCGGGAGGACTGACAGCTCGGACGATGTTTTGTTGTTTTTCCTGCAGTTTGCTGCTTTTTACTCAACGTGTGATCAGAGTGAGGGAGGTTTCACCTTCGCAGCTGGTTTTAAGTCTAATTTCCCCAAATCTAAAAGATAAAGAGCCAATTAAGATCATTTACAGCCTCGTCTAATGAACTAAACCTGTTTCCTCCTCTTTTCTTCTTCTCTGAAACTGTTTTTCCCAGCAGTCAGACTCTCCGGACGGCTCCTCCTGCACCGTTTTCCAGTCAGAAACAATAAGAAACGTCCACGCCGACTCGGAGAAGTGACAGCGACACGCAGCCGAGTGCTCAGAGAGCTGGAGGCAGAGTGACGGCTGCTGCGTTTCAGAGGTGGAAATGACCCCCGCTGGATTTGAGGGTTTGGCTCAGTTCAACTAATTTTAACCACGTCACAGTTCAAGCGCGCCAGAGAGCGGCCGATCGGGGCGTCCTGAAACAGTGACTTCCTGCAGAGCTCGGATACGAAACGTGACAAACAGAAGCGGAGGAGGCGAGCTGCTCTATGTGAGCTGCTGAGACGACGGGACGAGACGCAGGTGTGATCGCAATTCAGCAGCAGGTTGACAGGAAGTGCACGGATGTAATGAGGTGAGACCCTTTCAAAAGAAAACAGGAAATGACACAACGACAGGCCAAAATAACAGACAAAGCTGTTTGTTTGCTTTGTCTACGTGGATTTTGCAGGAATTTGACTCTGCACTGACGCAGGTAAGTGAACGCATCACCGTGACACTCAGCTTTGATTGGTTCAGTCTGTTGCTGGGTCAAACTGCTGTGTCCAGCTCTAAACCGGGCTTGTGAAGCGTCAGTGCAGCCTGAGGTGGCTGCAGTTCTAAAATCTAAATGTTACATGAATGAACACTGACTCTTGGGTTCACTCTACACATGAACAACAGGGTTTTGGGTCAAACGCCTCCAATTTCCTGCTTTTTTGCTCTGTTTTGTTTTTATTTGCAAACAGTTTTTTGGCTGTTTGCTTTGTGAAAATGGTGAAAATAGTAGAAACATGGTGACGACGAGGTCAAAGCGAGTCAAATCTGCAGCATCTGAAGCGTTTTCATCACTTTAACCATCGTCAGAACAGTTAAATAACTAATTCATTGATTGATTGTGTGTAGAAGTCTTAAAAAGTGAAGTAACTAAAGGACAACGCTACGCTCTGAAGTGTAATGGAGTAAAAGTGGCATTAGAGGAGTCAGAGGTGAGTAAATGTACTTAGTTACATCCCCACGCAGCTTTTAAAAAGCATCATTTTACATGTTTCTTGTGTTTGGAGTCTGAAATGTCGGAGACTCAGTGATTTTCTGTCGTCGTCGCTCTGATTTCTTTCCGTTCTTCATCTCTCCCACTCGCTCCCGCTCGGTACATGTGCGTTGTTCTCTGCAGCGAGGTATAAAAAAGAAAATAAACAAATAAATAAATAAAAAACCTGGTTTACATTGTTCGTTACACCCTTGAAATCCTCCACAGTCGGAGACGGGAGCTGGCTGGCGGTGACTGAGCCCGGGGCCCTCGGGGGACGTTGCCTGGCTCTCTGGTTGCCAGATGCTCTGCCAGGTCGCGGCGACGCCACCTCGACAGCAGCAGCAGGTGGCAGTTAGCGTTTGCCAACAAACTGCTGGCAGCGGCGGCGTGCTTACTTAGCCTCTGCCTCCAGAAAAGGCTTGGCAGCGCGGAGCCGCTGTGTTAGGAAGCTGATACGCCTACGAATAATGAGACAAAACAAAGCTCCTCTCTCTCTCCGCCTCTCATCGCCTAATATTCCTAACACTTCCTGTCCGTCTCTCTCTCTGCGTTTCACCACATGTCTGCATTTAAATCACATTCCCCAAACAGAAAAGTCATGAAATTGTCTCCGCTTGTGTTCGTGAGGTCTTTATTCCAGAGTGCGGTAATTACTTCAGCTGGAGAGGCTGGTTTCACTCCGCAGACACTCAAAGCTCAACTGTCACAAGGTTACACGGCCGTGGAAAACCTGGATTTGTTCACAGACGTGAAGCTGTTTTTAACGGAAAAATGACCAATTTAATGCAAAAGTCCCTGACAACATGAGCAGGGCTACGACTGGGAGTTATTTTAGAGGATTCGTCAATGATTTTTATCAAGTTTTCAGGTTTGATTTCAGATTTAAACATTTATATTTAATCCTTTATATTTAATCCTGCAAAAACTGATGTAAACAAACAAGAAAACTATATTAAAAATATGTAAACACCCTGGAGAACAATAAGATATTACGTGATGCTAAATAAACTGTAAACCTGACACTGAGCTTTAAAGTGGCCCCGAGCTGCTGCAGATGCACAAACCGGGGAATTTATAATGTTGATCTCAAGCCTGGAAGCATCAGGACGAACACTGAGAGTCAAACATCAAACCTGTGGATTTAATATTTACAGAAGTTTGATAAAATTCATCTTACAATAGTGAAAATGGCTTCGTTAAAGCATCGTTTCTGCTTAAAATGAACTTTATAATCTACGATTGTTCGTGCATCTTCACCGCTCTGCCATCGATTTTCAATCCCAGCTTCCTGTTAGAAGAACATCGAGTGTAAATACAAACACAGATCAGATGTTAGCTCACGGAGGGAACATGCGAGGGATGTGGGAGAGCTGCCGTGGTTTCACAAGCCCTGAGTTTCGCCTGCAGGCTTCATCTTTCAGGCTCCACAGCAACCTGAGCAGCAGCCAGATCAGAAAAAGTCTGAAAACCAACAAATTGTGCAGATCTAATCAATAAATTAACCAAATACTGTGATCAAGCGTCTCCGGCAGCGATCTGCTGCTCGTAATATCAGCTTAAAACATGACGATGAGAATAAACAATATAAATCTGGTTTTAAAGAAGTTTCCTGGGAGTTTATCAGAAACAGAACCAATTTGTGTGAGTTTAGTGTGAAATTAATACTTATTTTAGTAAAACTTTAGACTAAACAGTGAGTTTCACTGTAGTTAACATGGTTAAACCAGCAGAACTGAACCCACAGACTGCAGCTGAAGAGCATCCTCTGGTTTCCCTCCGCCTGTCGGCTGAAGTCTCCGTGTTCAGTGTGGAAGAAACAAAACTCCGTCGTGTTGCCTTCAGGCTCCTCCGATTTCATATCACAGCAAGATGCAGCGAGGCGGGCCGACACGTATAAATTCACTTTTCAGGGAGAGAAAACAACCCGCCCAATAATTCAGCGGTGTCATAAACACATTCATACATATGGACGAATCGCCTGCAACGCCTGTTTGAGCCCAATGTTTTTTTCATGGACGGCAGCAGCGAACGGCCGTCTCTCGGTTATTGGCTGTGCTTACGGGGCCTCGGGGTGCCATCAAAGATTTAGGTCAGCCGTGGGCAGCTTCCACGATCCAGGAGTCAGTCAGTCACCGCGGAGATGAAGACGCCGCCGGGGTCGACGGCCGAGGAGTCGAGTCGGTGTCTCTACGAGGATCACGAGCTCCCGCCCCAAAAACTTTATGTATTAATTTATTCATGGGTTGTGCGATGAGGGACGGATACTGTACACACACACTCTCACACTCACAGAGGCCTGCACACACACACACCATGTGACCGTGACACCTCAGGATTGTCAGCGATACAGCAACAACCTCCTGCAAACACATCAGCGTTATCAAGACAGTAGAAAGGCCTCTGCGTTCACGCAAAGTTACTGCATTATTAAATACGGGACTTTTGCACCAACATGTCAGATGCATTTTAATGGCGTGCGTCGGCTGCAGCAGGGATGATGTCATTAATTTTTCATACTGTTGGTCGTTTTAATTTCCTGCATCACAATGCACCGTGTTTTAAAGGCTACTTATAGGTTTTGAAAAAGTCTCCACCTGCAAACGAGCTGCAGGTTTCTGGCAGCTGGTTCGTGACCCTTCCAACAAAACATCACACACTAGAGCCACGTTGACACTGCACAGCAAACCCTGCTAACATCTCCTGTCCTCAGTGTGAATGCATCCAATCAGGATTCAACCCCGCGTCACATGACTCCGCAGCAGTCCCGGGTCCTCAGCTCCGGCTCCGATCCGTTTACAGTCTGTGGGAACAACGGCTGAGGGCGGCCATGTTGCCGTGTTACTGTAACACTTGTGTAACTGGACAGTCGTGATGTCGGACGTGAGGAAACAGAAAAACATGTTTAACACAAATGTTTTAAAAGCCTGCACTAAACTATGTAACATGGGTAAAGACAGGTGTCCAGACCTGAACAGAAGGTTAGCATATGCAGCTGTTAGCAAGGGTTACGATGAAACCAAGCGTATGAGGCACTGTTGCGGTCTAAAGTTCAGATGTGCATGATGTTTTCAGACCCTCGGCCCCTTTTCTTGTGTTTCTTGCAAGTCTGATGTCGCCTGCTGTCCCTCAGCGCCCTGAGAGGTGATGAAAAAGGGTGAACTTTGTGTCCCAGTGTTATGGCTGCACCGCTCCAACACTCAGAGATTCTGTGTCCCAGATGTCTGGTGCATAATTTTAGACACATTTTGTGCCAAAAGTCAGGCCGACATGTTTGGTATCTTTGGGAACTTCGTGACCTCGACCAGAATTTAAAATAAAACTTCAGTGGAGAGGGTGACAAAGTTTCCAGGATTTGAAAGTGTAATGGCAGACTCACCGAGGGGTCCAGCAGGACTGTGGCTGTGGACAGCGGAGCTATGGTAAAAATATGGAATATTAACTCATCCAGACGGAGCGAGGAAAGAGTATTTATAAAAAAAAGAAGCGGCGAGTTTTAAAAGAATATGCAGAATATTTATCTTTAATATTTATGTTTAATATTATGAATGTAAAAAAAAAAATAAAAAAATGCCTTAATTTGAACAAATTTACAAGTCCAGATTAATAAATGCTGCTCGCTGGTGATGATCGTGCTTCTTCAGGAAAATGTTGAGTTCAGCCCTTCAGTTTTGGAACTACAGCTCCCATGATGCTCTAAAGGGGGGGGGGTTACTTTGTTTACAGTGTGTTGTTGCAGTGAAGCTGCTGACAGACATTAAAATATCACTAAATCACTTTCGATAAATTAAAAATGTGATGAGTTCTTGATGAAGTTTGAGGTGCAAATTGTTTTTCTGGGCATTCACTTGTGTCTCGGTCTCTCCAGAACGTGTGCGACGTTTGCACACAAACACAGACGACACCTCATTGCAGCGACTTCCTGTCGACACAGCGAGGTTGCCAGGCAACCGCCACAGATGCTGCTTAAAAGCTCTCTCGACGGACTGATAAACCGATCATCAATAAATCTGTTTGTGCGCAAATTAAACAGGTCTGATGCACTTTAATTAGAGATCTGTAAGTGCTGACGTCTCACCCTGTTTCAATTCTACAGTGTATGCTAATGCTAAGCTAAGCTAACCTCCTCCTGCGCGACGACAGATGCAGATAAGAGCATCTTAAAACAAATTCAACTGTTAACTTCTAATAAAGCAGCCACAGGAGTCAAACCCACGACCAGTCCTGATTTCACCCCTGACTTGTTTCCTCATTTTGAGAAGCCGCGTCGTCTCCGTGACACTAAATATCTTGTTAAGAGATTGTTTCCTGCAGTGTACATTTGCAGTCTCACCGGAGCGCCTTCCCTCCTCCTCTCCTTCGGCTGTCGGACTCCCCTCAGCCCTCGCTATAATCATCCTCTGTCACTGATGACTGAGGCGTCATTTAGCCGAGTGTTTTCCGTGGAGATTCCCTGCGGTTAATTCCATCAGTCACACCGCTAGATTTCCCTGCAGCTCTCCTCGCTTTGGAGGAGACGAAATATTAAGAAGGCAGCGACGAATCAGATTCAGTCTCCGGTGGGAAAACGACTCCGGTGCTCTGCTGTGACCGCTAAACCTTAAAACCACAAACTGAACTCTGGAATATATCAGCCCTGATGGGAAGGCTTCCATCTCTCGCAGTCTCCAACTCTCCTCCTTCACATTTCAGAGGTGTTTAGCTAACAGTCTCATCCTGGCTCACTTAGAGGATAATTAAGGGCAAACAGCAGAGTCGCTCGCTCCTCGTGCAAAAACCCAACCAATCATTGCTAAAGAGCAGGGAGCCGAGTGTGTGCCGTCACTAAATCTGTCAAACCCACGTCCATACTCAGACCCAGAAACTGCTCTGCCCTCGTTTGGCTTCCAGTTCAGTGAGTAAATTTCACCTGATTGGGATTTCTTAATTACATCTGGCTGCACGGCACCAACGAAAGAGTTGGAGCAAAACCAAAAGTACAATTTGCGTCTCAGTGGATTTGATTCACTGACACTGATTTTATCAACTGAGGAAACTGTAAGTGAAGTAAAACACAACTGAACATCAACACAGCAACAAAACACTTCCTGACACGTTTTATATGAAATCTGTGCTAAGCTAGCTCGAGCTAACCTGGTTTATGGCCTGAACAACCTCTGAGCAGCAGTGTAGGCTGATGGTTTAATGGCACCTGGTTTGCAAACAATTTGCACCATATTTTGATGGAAAACCTGATTAATGTCAGACTCAAACTGATGAAATCTGACGCAGTTTTGTCTCATGCATTCTTCAGTGTTTAACCCTGGAGCTTACGTTACCCACAATTCAACTTGATCTCTGACAGTTTGGCCGTAGAGTCAGCATGATTGTGCATGGTGCAGCTGAAGTTGTGGAGCGTGCTGCCTGCAGCAGAGAAGAGGAGCAGCTACTGAGGTTCAGTCTGACTCCAGACAAACACAGTTTTGTTCATGTTACAACTTGTGTGCAGAAGCTCAGGAAAACAAAACTGAAATCTAATTAAAATGCAATAAAGAGGCTGGAACACTCGACAAAAGGCAAACCAGCAAACTGGAGGAGGCAGCACGAGGACTGAATCCACCTGGGAGGGAAAACTAATGAGGGACAGGTGAAACTAATCAAGGTGTGCCAACCAATCACACGCAAGACAGGAAATAAAGCAACAGAGTCCAGACTGTGCTGTCAGGTTGTGGAGATATTACATGATTATCAGAAACCATGAGCTCCAAACGGTGGGGAGAGGTATTCAGATACGTTACTGAAGCAGGTCGGGAACTGATTTAGTTTTTTATTTTATTTTATATTTTATTTTTTATTTATTTAGCTCATCATGTTGTTTTCTAGTAGAAATTGTAGAAATAGCATTAATAGCAAATACATAAGTAAAGTGCAAGTACCTGGAACTTCATTGCTAATGTGTCTGGTCTGTTTGCTTCAGTTAAACCTAATTAGCGGCTGTTGTTAACGCAGCTAACATCATCTGTGATTGTCTGTGATCAATAAATACAATCAGCCTTTTATAAGCTTTGCATTATCGGATTAATAACTGTAAACGCTCAGTTTATTATGTTTTGTGACTGTTGTTTACAGTTTGAGATGATTAATTATGTTTTTGTTTGCATTTAGTGCAAAAAAGAGCTAGCCACTATGCTAGCTGCATGAAGCTAATGTGTTTAGCACATTAAGTCGGGCTGTATTTTACTCTTTTATACATTAATCCTTCTGTTTTTAGTTATTTACAGTATGATTTACAGTATTTAACGCTTTGACAATAACATTTTGAACCATTATCTTTTAATTTGTTGCGTTTTATCCATTTATCGCAAAGGTTAGCCGGTTGCGTTGACATTCAGGCTAAGTTTGCAGAGTCCTGGCAGTGTGTTTCTGTGAGGACATGATGCTGTTGTGTTTTTTAATTGTTACGCAACACAAACAAAGCTTATATTGTGTTGAACTGAAGGGTGAAGTGGGAAAATGTCACCTTGTAATTTGGATAAAATCTTTTGGGGCTTAACAACACAGTGAAATGACTTCTCCCACTGTTCATTTGTACTTTTTATACTGAAATACAAACACATTTCTTAGCTTTATGCAGAGATTTGATGATATATTGAATCTTACAGCCCAGTACAAACCGCAGAGCAGTTGCAGTTGGGTTGAAGTGTTGCAGCAACAGTTTGTCTGTGAGGATTACTGAGTTAAACTGGATTTCTGCGGTTGTACTCGGGGATTTTCTCTGTCATGTTAACACCGTGGGATCACTACATCGGTGCTAACAGTGCAGCTGCTGATCAGCTCTGTGATTCGGCCGTTATCTGAGCCGCTGCTATCTGCTGCCGGCTTCCTGACTTTACCCCTTATCTCCCGGCTCTCCCCGTCTTTCCTCTGCTGCCTCATTTTTTCCAGATTACTCTGTGTTTCGGCCCGCTGTCAGAGGACGAGGCAGTAAATGAGATTAGTGATGGTGGCTGAGGGAAGCCCTGGCCCGAGGCTCTGCGGGCTTTTCCAGCCGTTTTTGTTTTTCGGGCAAAGTGACGAAGTGAGGGTGACATTCAGTCGGTCGGGGAGGAAGACAAAAGGCAGAACAAGCCTTCCTCTGTCCGCCCCGGCCGCCGTACAACACGCAGCGGTCACGGTCTTTTTGTGAAACGATGACTCGTACAGAATCCAATTTCATGACACTATTACAATAAAAAAAACAGACAAAATAAAAGCTTCTCCTCAGCTGCCACCAACTCCACTGATGCCTTCATTTACCTCCCCAGCAGCCACACGCCACATACAGATTCGTGCCTTCATGAATAAGCGAATACATAAATAACGCAGATAGCATGAATTATTCAAATCCTCGAGCAGCGATGTAGGTGGGAGTGGAAGCTAACCAGCTCTGACAAGAGACTCACACGGGGAAAAGTAATAAAGGTTCAAATAACCTCTGTGGGTCTGCAATCACTTCGGTTTAATCCATAGATGCTGAGTGTGTTTCTCAGAGCAGACACGTGTTTTTATGAGACTGTGCTTCTGTCGTAGCGTCGGCGCCGCTGCCGTCGCATATCAAAGGCTAATTCCACAGTTTTTAGCCAATTTAGGACATTTTCAACCACTTTGATATGAATTTCACGAGTGGACACAAACTTTCAAATCTTTATTTTCTTCAGGGAGATGGTCTGATTCCTTTTTATTCTAAGAAATAATAAAAACCCAGAAAGTAAGTAAGTATAAACTGTTGGCAAAGGCTGTATTAATGGTGTGAAGTATGGCAACTTTTTAAGTGTCAGCTTAAGCAAAAAAAATATCATGATCTGACAAATAAAAGATTTAAATTGAACTCAGGATGGGTCAAAAACATAAAAAAACTAAAAGCCTTTTAAAAGTGAGTCTGATTTGGGCCCAAGAATCTACATAAAACCAGAAAATGAGCAGATGTCATGTGACCCACCTGTCACATGGAAGCTGTATATATAAATAAAAAAATGCAATAAAATAACAAAAATGAGATGGAGAAGCTATAAAATCCATTTAATTTAAGATTTAAAAATATGTAATTATAGTCTTTTTATGTTGATTTCATGGTTTTGAGTTTCTGTTTGTTTACTTCCTGTTTTATTTTGTTGGATGTTTCCATGTTGTGTCTGTATTTACCTGCTCCCTGTCCTTTTCCTGTTGTCTGAATGTGTACTGTGTGCTATTCCATTGTGTTTGTTCCTAGACTTTGGATTTCGCCTTCTCACAGCTTTGTTTGGCTCTGTTTCCTGGTTTTGACCCTGCCTGCGACGGCCTGTAAGCTGTTGACTTTCTGTTTTAATATTCAAATGCATTAACCCATCACTGCTCTCCGTCTGCTGTTGGGTGCATCCCCTTGTTTTCCCCTGTTCCCAGTGTGGCACATTACATTTAAAACAATGTACTTACACATTAGCAATCATAAACGATGTGCCACATGGCCCCCTTGATGATATTTTGACTGAGAAGTCCCCACAAAGGAAAATAACATTTTACAGTTTCCAGTTTAAAACATGCATTTTCAACCTTTTTCTAAACATATCTGTGTGCACAAAGTTAAAGAGTTAGAGCTTAAAGACGACACTCGTTCATACTGATAACTGTGTAGCTATGACATGCAAGTCATTAACATCAGCTTCTACACATTTATATCATGTTATTTAACAGCCAAACAAATGTAATGCACCTTTCCTCCTCAGCTTCCGCTTCTGTACAGTTATGGGTAAAAATAGCTTTCTCTCAGTACAATTAACGAGAAAACTGAAGAGATGACTGAAAAACACCTTCCTCAAGTCGTGTTCCTGACGTAACCCACAAACCCAGGCGTGTGAGTGGTTCGTGACACCTTGAAAGGCACGACAGGGTGCTTATAGCAACCGCTTTGTGGAGAAAACACAAGTGACAGCGAGTTACAGTTTCTTTGTCCTCGGTGTGAAGCTGAAAGGATGCAAACAGGTGACAAAGCAGCACTGCGTGGCCTCGCCGAAGGAAACCTGCTTGATCAAGAGCCGAGGAAGGATTTCCCCCCACACAATCCCACCTCGTCAGTAACCACACAAAAGCAGAATTTACCTGACCTTCGTCCGAGAGCGAGGCCCAAGTTTACAGGTAGGAACCTTTTTATTTGCTTTGAGCCGCCCGCACACTCTGAGGACTTGAAGCAAGCCTGAAAGAAGCAAGAAAATCAGGAAAAACCCAACAGGATGTTTGAATTAAGTTGACTTAACGTGAATATTTGCATCGCAACTGCAGGAATTTGTCATTTTAATTAAAAAAAACCAACACAGTATTTTCTGTTTTTGCAGACTGGAGGTCTTCTGGTTGTGGGTCAAGCAAACAAACAATCACAGAAAGGTCAGAAATCAGCCTCGCTTCTTCTTCCTCTCTTCTTTTATTAGTAGTTCTGGGCAGTCCTCGCTGCTCAACAGGGAAAATGATGGAAGATATGAATCCTGATTTCCTCATTAGCTCATATATGCTTTTTGAAATCAAACTCTGGACTGTAATAAAGCTTTTTAAGTGGTACAGTGACCATGAATATCCACACGGTAATGTTGAGTTCAGGAAAACCGTCAGAGCTTTGTCAGAACAGGAAGAGGCTGCATTTCAATGTATTAATCTGACTGGTGATGTCGAAGCTGAGCCCATGAATATTTTCCGTCGAAAAGTACAAATCAGTTTCTCCGGCAGCTCTGAGCAGCAGTTTAATCTCAAGGTCCCTGATGGCCCAGTGGAAACGGTTGCTCTTTCTTCAGCTATAAAAGCTCCTGTCTGGTGCAAAAATACTCTCTTCCACAATAGCCCATATTGTGCAAACTGCCACTTGAACTCCAAGAAGGATTTTTCATCCAATCAGTGGGCGCGGCAGTGAGCGGAGCTGTCGGGCCTCTAATGAAAGACAGCATCTGCAGCAATCACTTGGACATCTGCCGCTGCTTTGAGGCGAGTCATTGTCTGCTCGGTGCGTCCGTCCACTCCAGACGATCGCCACAGGCTACGAGTTGGCCTCAGCTGTCAGAGAAGAGCTCTTGTTGTACAAGGAGGGAACTGTTCGGCGGGGAGGAATCTTCTCCGTGGAAATCGATGAAGACTGGAGGGGGTGTCTGTCGATGGTGGGTGAGATCGAGGAGGGAGGTCTGTGGACCACCACGGGCTCACCAGATGATGCTGCTCCTGCTGCTGGAGGGTAAACAACCAGCGCCGGGGAAGAATGATTGCTTTTAATGGTGTGCATGCTTCTGATAAAATTCAGAAAAATGTGTGATATGCCGGGTATGGGGTCATTTATCAAAAGTCTTATTTCTACACTGCCTGTCAAAGTCCTGAACAACAAAGAAAGGTGTGTAGATATCAACCGATGTATGGAGAAAAGAAAAGCTCTGATACAGCCATACCTTTTTCTGTTTACGCCGATCTTTGTCTACTCCAACTCAACAAAATCTGCATTTTAATGTTAAAACTGTGCCACTTTTGTGTTTGTAACATGCTGTGCATGCTGTCCTTCCACGAATATATATGAGAACATCAGCAGTTTGATATGAATGTCGATTGTCTCAATAGAAATTCATGCGCGAGATTAAGCAGTGTCTTTGTTAATCACACCCGAAACTAATCAGACATTATTGAAATGATATATGTGAGGACTTGGTTGCATTCTTCTATCCAACATGTAACCTTGTGCACCTCCTAGACCTCCTAAGGGTTCCCTACCCTGGAGAACTTTGCCCAGGACTTGGAAAAGCATCCCTGGCAACTTACTCTCTGCACCTTCAAGAGGGATGGGACTGTGGGATGTTGGCCACTGTTTGGTCCTGGAGTTTTAAGAGCTCAAGGTCTGATTCTGTGGAGGTCCACCTCAGGACAGAAGCACCATCAGCAGAGCCCAGATAGAATGAAGTGCATTAGATTGAGTTCCTTGACCTACAGCAGGAAAACCAGAGAAGTTCAGGGAGCAGGGAATACCAGTAAGCTGAGGCTCTTTGAAGTACTGCTATGATCATGAATGGGGATATTAGCTACAACCATCTGGGAGCATTCATCAAGGACACAGAAGTGGACCAGTCTGAACTGAAGAAGCTCCAGGTGAGGTCCACGTTCCTGCTGCCAAAGCCGCATGGGTTGAGTGTTTGAAGACTGCACAACAGGATGTCACATCAAATGATGCCACAGACCAAAGGAGCCCATCCCACCAACGAGCCGCCAGGGCACAAGGACGAGGAAGGTCGGCCATGCAGGAAGCACCATTCCTGGAGCCAGTTCCCAGTCTGTCATTGAGTTATCCTGGTCAAGACTAATCCAACAAGGCAACGCTTTGAGGCCAACCAGTGTAGGAGGATACAGATAAACAGGAAAACACAAGGGGAACAGGCCCAAATACAGACAATGGACTCTGAGCCATGATAGTTGGGTGGTTTTCATGAAAAATGAAAGTCAAAGGCTCACAGAGGGTCCAAATCCAAAGAAACATGAATCCAAATCGACTGTAACCTAAAGTACAGGTAAAGTGATGAGGACGGCAAAGAAAGGAAGTGACAAGCTCTAAATGCACAAGGGAGGGAAGGCCAAACAAGGCACAGGTGAAACAGATCAACTAAACAGGTGATAAGGACACTCAACACCACACCAAGCATTTATAGCTGAACAAATCAAAACGTTCTTGTGTATAAACTGCTCCTTGAAAATGTAAAATATTAGGAAAAGCACATAATTATTGTTATAGAGTCCTGAAGTTTGATTCTGTGGACATCCACCCCAGTACACGAGCACCATCAGCCTCACTGAACGCTGTTTATGTCTGTCAGAATACTGTTTCACTCCACCATCGATTTTCTTTAATCAATAAGAATAATGAAGCTTTTGCAGGTTGTTTTTTTCCCAATCAATACAAAAAATAAAGAGCCCTCGTTATTCGTCAGGTTTACAGACTGTTGTAGGATGTTGCTAAGAGAGCAACAAAGAGGACAATGAGGCGAGGAGAGAAGGAAAAAGAGACGGAAACAAGGAGATCAATCACATTATGTCAGGAAATAAAGGAAAGGGGACAGGGAAGGAGGCAAAAAGAGAAAAAGGGAGAAACACAATTATAGAAAGGAGCCAAAAAGTGTAAAAAACAAAATTGTAATTCAGAAAATTTTTAATTTTTTGGAAGCAAACAGGCTTTTCAATCCAACCGGCAACATGAGGCACGAGATCATAGCAAATAAAATACAAAAGAACACAACAGAGACAACTGCACACCGATTTCCACTGACACACAATCACACAATAACCAATCACAAGCCTGAGAGAAGTTATCAATTTACTTCTGAATGCAGCAACGTGCCGTTTAACGGATATGAAGCCACCCAATCTGGAACAAACAAATTTATTCTTATTTTATAACCACAACTGTATAATATAGCCATTTTAAGATGGTAAATTGTGAATGGGAAATGCACAAATGAGAAATTTCATCAGCGATTTGTTCTGTGAGGACACAAATTATTAAGAACTCATTTGAGGGAACAATTACAACGATTTCAATAAACATTATCCCCCCCTGACCAGGCTGCACATTTTGGAGAATGCATTTGGATAATCATTTCACACAGTTGTACTTAGTGTTGATGGTTGCATTAATTAGCAGAGCTGTCGTCCACCCACGGCCAATAGCAGAACAGGAAGCCACTTGAAATCAACAGGCAGCATCCAGCAGCGCCTACGTTCACTCTAGCACTCATCCAACCATTTAAGCCAACATCAGTGCCTGGTTAAAGATCCAACAACAGCCTGTTGTCATGTTAAATTACACTTGTTTACTGAAAACAAGTAAACGCTTGTCAGGAGTTAAATAGAAAGGATTTAATTTGAAGCCATAATCAGGAAGATTCATTATATTCTTCCACATTCACTGTATCGGTCAACGCAGAAATAAAAAAAGGACTGAACATGATTATTTTAAATGTTTAAGATCATTTATAATAACTTTGCTGCACAACTGCCAACAACCTGCAACTCACTGCCAGAGACCGAGGAATGTTTCTTTTAGCTTCGCTAGTTTCAAGCTATTATTTCTGTTTCTCATCCTCTGACTTTTCATGGAGCTCCATCATCAGGTCAAAATCATAGTCTGATGAATAGAAGTTCACTTTCTGACCAATTACTGCAAAATTCATGGCACTCGGGCCTCAGCTGGACATTTAGCTGTTATTAGGAAAGGTTAGCATGCTGCTACTAAACTAAGATGGGGAACATGTTAAACCTAAAACCTGCAAGAGAATCAGCATGTTAGCATTGTTCGAATTAGTTTGTTAGCATGTAGCTCATAGAACATGCTAACACTGTATTTACTTAACATCAGTATGGTTATATTACACATGGATGGTGAACATGTTAAACCTAAACAATGCAAGAACATTTGCATGTTAGCATTGTCACTCTGTGCATGTGCATCAAGATGTTAGCATTTAGCTCAACTCTGAACCTAGAAATGCAGATTAACAGAACATGCTAAGACCCCAGGAAATGGTAGCATGCTAACACTAAACTAAGATGGTGAACATGTTAAACCTAAAAGCTGCTAAACATCAGCACTTATCTCATATGGTAAATGGCCTGTACTTATACAGCGCTTTTCTGGTTGGCATTCAGTCACACCAAATGAAGCAAAGGAATCTAACCATTCATACACCAATGGCGCAGCATCCAGGGCCATTAGGGGTTAAGTGTCTTGCCCAAGGACACTTCGGTATGCAGCCCAGAGGAGCCAGGGATCAAACCACCAATCCTCTGATGGGTGGACGACCCGCTCTACCACTGAGCCACAGCCGCCCCATTGAACATCTTAACACTGTAATTAGGTCAAATTAGCATGCTAACAGTAAATATAGATGGTAAATATTAAAAACTAAAACAATCAACACGCTGCCATTGTCAGCATGCGTTGTTAGCATGCAGATGCTAGCATTGAGTTCATAGAATAGGCTAACACTGTAATTAGGTATTGTTAGCATGCTAACACTAAACATGGATTGTGGACATGTTAAACCCATGTACCCATGCAGATGTCAGCATTTAGCTCATAGAACATGCTAACACCAATCATGGATGGTTAACATGGTAACACCTGCACCTTAACACCTTCAAAACATCAGCATGTTAGCATTGTCAGCATGTTAGCATGCCGCTGTTAGCATTTAGCTCAAAGCATGCGTCCTACGTGAAGTTTTCTGAAGTTGAGTCAATATTAAGTCCATTTTTTCTCTTTTTGGTCACAAAGTGGGAACAATTTAAATCAAAGCAACACGTTTTATTTCATTTCACGACATCAAACCGACTTTTCTGTGAGCGTTTGTTTTGCTCGCTTTGTCTTTTGTTTTATGTTAAATCCCGTTTTATTTTTCTGGCAACACAGGCAGGAAGCTTTTAAAATAAATATTTATTTTGTATTTTTGAAAGTCTGGAGCTGTTTTGTCTTCATCAAATCCTGCAGTCCGTCCTGGAAACTGTATCGCGGACATGCATTCAGTCTGACTTCAAATGCATTGTTTTGTCTTTTCTTGTTACCTCAATTAAGAAAACAAAAAGCTTCTTAAAAACATATTTTTAATTTAAATTAACCATGTGATGTCGGCGTGCCGCGGCTGATGACATCACGCTCCTTCCTGCAAAACGTTCACACGGTGCCTTCACTGACTCTCGCACCGCGGGTGAAAACTAATGAAAGCATCGCTGAGTGAATCGGGACACAAATTTACTTCCTGCGACGTTCAGCTCGCCGCTGGCAGCTGCTGATGGTGATGATGATGATGGTGGCGGTGGTGGCGATGATGATGATGATGATGATGGAGCAGAAGGCCTGCAGGAGTTTATGATCCGTGCAAATGGAGGAATCTGCATATTGTTGCATATGAGTTTGCCTAATGGACGCCTACACGCTGAACAGATGATAATAATAGAAATGGAGTGCAAGCTAACTGCTGTACAACACACACACACACACACACACACACACACACCTCCTCCATCCTGCTCCAACCACGGAGGGAGGAAAGGAAATGAGGAGGCAAAGAGACAAGGGGAGAGGCGGGGAGTGGGCAAGTAGAGAAAGAAGGCAGAAGGAAAGGAGATAAGGAGAGGAGGTGACAGAAAAGGAAAAAGGACAAAAGGGAAGGAGAAAAGGAAACGAGAGCGAGATCAATCAAATCATTAAGGGGTGAAGGCAGGAGGAGAAAAGAAGGGGAGGAGGTTCAGAAGGAGTAATGGATGAGTGGAACAGACTACTAATAAAGGAAATGAGAAATGGAGAGTAGAAGGAGATAGTGGAGCCAATAAGGAGATGATAAAAGGCAGAGAAGGAAAGGAATCAAGGGTGAAGTGGATGAGGAATAGGAGAGGAGGGAGGTGAGTGTGAGAGGTGCAGAAAGAAAAGGACACAAGAAAAAGATGATGAGCAGAGGCAGAGAAGGAAAGGAAACAAAATAGGAGAGAGGAAAGGAAGGAAACATAAAGAAAAGGGAGGAAAAGAGGGAAAGAAGGGAAAGGAGGAGGATTAGAAATAGTCAGAGGAAAGGGAAGGAGTAAAGGAAACAAGGAGTAGACAAGGAAAAGGAGAGGAGAGAGGAGGGGGAGCGGGTGAGGAAGGGAGGAGAAGAGAAAAGGAGGAGTGAGACTCCAAATATTTGACACTCTTCACTTGACCCCGCGACCTCTCCTCTGCAGTTTGCTGCAGGGTTCGGCGCTCCTCTGTGAGTTGCCTGTTCCAGCAGATATTTTGGTTTTCACTGCACACACACACACACACACACACACACACACACACACACACACACACACACTCAGCGCTCTGGACGTCTGCCAGACATTAAACCCTCAGCAGAGATGCAGATGAAGGAAACCATGTCGACTGTGAGGACTGGCCAACAGCAATTAGACCGTTTGTCTGCCGGTTTGTGAGTCTGTTAAAGCGGAGGTTGCACAAAATACCGAGCTCGGCACAATACTGCTGCATCCAGCTTATGTCTGAGTTACGTTAGCAGCTAGAGAAAGCTACAGGAGCTAACGTTAGCCACCAGAGATCATGTAAAGCTGCATGGTTTTGCCTCAGTCGGTAACAGCAGGAATTTCATTAATTTACTCACTAAATATACAATCAACAGCCGCGTCTCACAGAAATGAGGTTTATACGCAGCTAAACTGCAGCAGCAAACATGTTTAAGGGAGATTTGATGCTAAATAAAATACATTTTCTGCACTCGGTGAAGGTCCAGGCCTGTGTTACTACAGAAAAACACAGCAGAGGCTTCAGACACAATGATTTTCATGAACACTGAAATTAGGAGCTTTCACTCAAAGAAACTGAGCATCAGCAAAGTCAGAGGTTGTATTTCTCTCTATCTGTGAAATGAAATGAATTACCAGCACACAAACAGCATTTGGAGGGGAAAAGGTTGCACTTCCACATCAAAACAACATTAACATCAGCATTATAGCATTAATGTTTCCCAGTGCATTTGGTGTTACTGGATGTCAGTGTAGATGGTTGACCATTAAAATCCATAAAAACATCTTTTGCCAGATGTTTTTGTCGGCTGCGATTAAGACAGATGCTTGTAACTCACTCTTTGTGCACAACATGCAGCGTTTAATCAACCAGCCGTGATATTTGCTTTAAAGTGGAAACCCATCGTCGTCCTGCTTCTCTTCATCTTCTCACAAGCTTCGATCGTCGTGTTTCCACCCTCAGCAGCCACTTATCCACCAGTGTGTGCAGCAGTCAGCGCTGCAGCCTGTACAGTCCGGCCTCCATCTACCTGAGAGTTTGCCTCGCGTCTTGCTGACTGTTTGTCTGCCTGTTGATCCAGTGGAAAGCTAGCTTTGCCTCTCGGGGGCTGCTCTTGGTTTCCATTTCTTTACAACAACAAACAAGCTTTGATTGAACTAAAAGCAGCACAATAAAGTGTGAATTAAAACTTGAAAAGTGCAGATAAAAGACTAGAAAACTGGAATATTAATCACCAGTAAAACAGTCCGCGCCCACGGGGACCTGGAATAAAAGTACAAAAAAAAGTAATTAAAACCAAACAGAAGCTGAGGGGCTTTGATTCGGTGACTCGTGCAGGAAAAAGTTGGACTTATCTGTTGGAAAAAACCCGACTGGAGAATTCCTGAAAACCACCCGCAGGCAGCAGCATCAGTGATGTTGTTACTGAACCTGGAGCTTCAAGGTGTGAGCTGAACATTCGGGGAGTTTGTTCGCTGCTTTGCTTTGCACCACTGGTGCGGTTCATCGGTTATAGGGCTGGTTTTTGATCTGGATGAACTCGAATCCCTGGTTTAGGGCTGTAGATTGCATCAACACGTCCGGACGCTCGATCAGGAGCGTGCAGGACAGTTCAGGTGCAAAACTGACAGTAATCATACAGAAACGGAGGGAAGGCAACGAGAAGCAGGTGCAACACGTTCAGGTGGAGTCAGGAGGACAGGAAGTGGGGGACACCTGAAACGACAGGTGACTACAGGCTGAGGCACTTTCAGGCAAAGAAACTACAGTTCAGCTGAGGAAAGCACCAACGGTTTAGGCTGAAATAACCTAGATGCAGTTAAATACATAATGAACAGTTCAAATAAGTCGATGTTACGTTGCGTAAGTTAGCCTGCGTATACGAGTCTACATACATAAATGAGCAAAAACGTAGCTCGTGACTGATTAAAGGCTAAAATGCTGTTTTTAACACTCCGACTGTTTGCATTTTGTCTTTTTATGTATATTTTTCATCCATTGTGTTGTTATTACTGTGGAAACACTGGACTTTCAGAGTCTGCGACGCACTTTACAATAGTTTCCAGCATGCGCCCGTTCATGCACTGATGGCAGCAGTGTAAACATTTACAGCCACTCGTACACCGACGGAGCAGCCATGGGGAGCACGATGCTTCGGCGTGCAGCCTGTAGGAGCTGGCAATCAAACCGCCAATCCCCTGATGGATGGACGACAGTTTACTGTGTGTTTAAAGTTGCACACGCTCCCGTTCTGTTGGTTTATACACCGCAGGACATTTTTATAATTCAGCCTCTGAGCACACGCTGCAGACTGAAAACACAAAGGGGCTGCAAACAGTCAGGCCACAGTTCGAACAGTACGCGACCTTAAAAGAGTAAATCTTCACTAAGGACGTGCTGTTTGTGCTCAGATGAAGCTGAAATTAAAGTTCAGATCTTTGTTTTTTATGACCGGGCGCTTCTTCTTTCGCCTTTTTCATCTGACAGTCTGACTGACGGAGGAGCAGAGCGGAGCGGGATGAAGAAGACACACACGCCGCGGAAAGAAAAGAGGAAAAAATAAAAAGAAAGAAATAAATAAAAAGAAAAGAAATGAGAAGCTGTAATTACCCAGAGGGAAAGGTCAAGACGTTTGGGCAGGTTTTTATAATTAGCTTTATTTCTGAGAGCAGAACAAACAGAGCAGTCTTTTGTGAAATTGTGTTAGAAAGGTTACACAGACCTTTATAGTTGGAGGATTAGCCGTTCACTTCAAGCCCCGACTGCTGTCCGCCCGGCGAGCGGCAGAAACCAGAAACCTTCACATCTCCTCTGGACGTCGCTGGGAGAAAAGAAATAATACATTTTAGATCAGCTGAGGGAGATTAGAAAACGGGAACATTTAGAAGGTAAGATTATAATTAAAACCAAGTCAAATTACTTGATGAATTCCTGGTAAAAGCTAATTAAACTGATGAACCGACTGCAGGGAAAAGTACATTTTCTACATTATGCTGGAATTCCCATTTTTCCTGGCCGGCGGGGACATCACATCACATCACTGTTTCATTAGATTAAGAGCAATTTTACTTAGTTTACTTACTTACACTTTTAAATGTGATGCTTAAAAGACACGGTGGTACACAGTGTGTGGGATCTGAGCACCTGAAACAGGTAAAATAAACAATTATTTCATAAATACTGTAAATCAGGGCTGGAAACATTAGTTTCTCGTGCATGAACTCCTTTATCTTTGAAATGCAATCTGAATGTTTGCTAATGTCTTAATTTGAATGTGTTTCTAAGCACTTTGAACAGAGTTTAAATGGTGCCGTGACACTGAAGCTGCCTGGCTGACAGCTCAAACCAAACAGATGGATAGATAAACTTTTGTTCTGTATTCGGGGTTTGTGAAGGTAAATAATGGCGACACAACAGTAGGAGCACTGTTCCACCAGTGTTATGAGCGTTTTACTGCACTTCCTCGGCTTTTCAGAGGGAAGTGTTGTGCTGTTTCTTCTTTACATGTGTCTGATGGCTGGACTGAGTTTGCAGTATGCAGTGGCCTTCATGTTTTGGTTTTGCCCATATGCTGCTTGAAACATATGAACAAGTGAAAGGAAATGCATCGATTCATCTCCTTCTTTAAGCGAGCCTGTTACACTCCAGCAGTTGTTGCGTTACATTTATCTTCTTTCTCCGTCTTTGTTTTTAAGCATGATCTGGTGTTTTTCTGTTAAATTCCAGGCTTTTTAATATTATCCTAAAAACATTGTGATATATGGAAGCTAAATGTAAATAAATGCTCCTGCATATACCTGTAGAGGAAATAACTCTTGCATCTGTTCTTCGTGTCTTGGCAAATATACTGTGCTGAGTGTGGCTTTACTGATTTTAACATATAGCCTCATTTCAAGATGGCACAACAAGCATTTGCTGAATTGAAGCACTTTTTCCAACATTTCTACAAAAGATTTCATAATAATTTTCTTGCTGTCAAGACAAATGTGCTTGTTTTTAGTTTGGCCACAGCAGTTTGAAGATATCTGTGGCTTCTTTGAGGCCAGGTATTTTTACTTGTTTTAAAAACCTTAAGTTGAATTTTATTTTTCTGTCTGCAGATAGTTTTGCTAATATTTTAAATACTATATCCCCATTTTCTTCCTGTTTTGTTTCGTTTATGGATGTAGAGTGTTTGCAGTGCGTTGCCCTGAAGAACACCAACCTGCAGTTTCCTCGTTAACACTCACTATATGAGACTTTCTGTACCCTAGACCACACAGACAGGAACATGGGACTAACCTGCACTAAATGAAATGGAGTCAGTCTATCAAATAAAGTCCAATTAGACCAGATTATTATACCCAACAAGTCCCACCATCAGCAAGAACTTCACAGTGGCAAGGAAAAACTCCCTTTGAAAGGAAGAAACCTTGAGCAGAACCGGGCTGAGGGTGGGTGGCCATCTGCCTCGACCAGTTGGGGGGAAATGGGGGGAAATGGGGGGAAGTGTGAATGGCGGGGTTGGAGCGAGCTTAAGGGGGTTTGTTGTTGGTCAAGGTTTGGGAAGACAAGGAGGGTCTTTCACTTGATGAACCTGCGGAACGTCTTGAGCAGAGAAGGCCTCTTGGTCTTGGCCTTCTTGTCCTCCTCCTTGACCAAAGTCCCAGTCCAGCAGATGACTCTGACTTTATCCCCCAGGAAGTGTGATGGATGGCAGGCGATGGAGGATGGAAACGGGATGTGTGCAGTCTCTGATGTGTCTTCCTCATCATCATAATCAACCAGCTCCAGAGGGATGGACTTCAGGTCAGAGGTCTTGGATGTTGGTTGAGCAGATGTGAACCATATTTGTCCCTGTGATGACTCAGCAGAAGACACCTTGACAGCCTCGTCCACAGCGGTCCCTTGGACCCTGTTGTTCAGCAACTTGGGAAAGACCCTCCACCGCCGTGACTTCTTGTGGACCTTGATGGGAACATCTGGAGGCGTCTCTGACTCGACCATCTGACCGTTGTCCGTTGGAGCCCAAACACCAGTGAGGAAGACCTCCATCGCCTGGATGACGTCTGCCAACATCCCCTTGCACGCTCCGCAGCTCAGTGACTTGCAGGTGACAGCATGGACCTGGCAGGATTTCCCCTTCCGCGCCGCTTGCTTGCTCTCGAACAGGAAGAAGTTGACCTCGCTGTTGACGGTCCTCATGATGGCTGCACTGAGGTCTTGGGTCAGGTGAGCCGGTGTGTCTGCTCCAACCACATGAGAGAACGCCTCACTAAGGGAGCCTTTCACACGCCGCTGAATGCTGTCTTTCAAAGTGCTGACGTTGTGACTGACTCCCGCCTGTTTGGTGATGGCTGCCGACAAAATGCCAGTGATGGTCTGGATGATGAGCCCGAGCACCTCTGTGCACATGTCGGTCAGCTTCCCCCTCACGGCTGCGCTGTAGACGCCTTTGCCAAGTTCTTTCTGACGCCTTATGAAACAAAACAATGAGACAAAGTCAAAACACTAGCACAGAAATGCAAATGATGAAGTTCTCAGCTGTGTTCAGATCTTTTCAGGAGGTTCAGTTGGAAAATTAGATGAACTTACTCATCGGTAAGGCTGTCGTAGAACTCCTTGAATATGGTGTAGAAGGTCGTCTTCAAGCTCGTGAGCTTGGCCAGTGTCTCATCCCCATTTCCCTTCTCTGGACCTTCTGGTGTCAGGTCCCTGTGCTCCACAGTAGCATCCATTGCCGGCTTTTCTTTTCTTCTCCGGTTGTCTATCGTCTCTTTGTTCGTAAATGTCCTGAACTCTCAAAGTATCGACCGTTCGTGTTGCAGCTGAAGTGTTCTCAGTGTAACAGTCATGGTCAACGGTCATCTTGTCATGTGTTTATAGACTGTGAGCCTGTGTTCCATGTTCTACTGGAATGCTGCTTTGATCTGGCTCCACACACACAGAGCTTCAATAATAAACAGTTACAAACTTTAAAATTAAGGTCACTTTATTCATTTTAAAGAATTTTAACAGTAATATCTTGTTGACTCCAGGGATTTGGTCTCTTAAAAGGGCGCCGCTGTTTCCCAGGACCAACTTTCTAACCAGCCAACCATGTTCAAACAGGAGGATCTGGTGGGAGGCCATCCAACATCTGACATGATGTTGGTAGCTATGTTAACTAAGCTGTGCTGCAGCACTTAGCAAATTAGATTAAAAAGGTTTCTTCCATTTATATCAAAAACATTACAGTTAAACATGAGTTGGTGGAGACTAAAATGGAGCAAAAAAGGGAAAATAGGTCAGAAAGCAAGTGTTAGCATGCTAGCCAAAATGAGTATTATTATTATTTTGGTTCCTTGACGTCTAAAATCTTTTACTGTCAATATTAAAATGAAACAAGGGTTTAAATAATAAACATGCATTAAATACAACAAGTAAATAAAAGTGCTTATCAACACAAAGAACTGAAGAAGCTACGTATAAAGTACTACTACTACTACTACTACTAATAATAATACTATTTCACTGTCAGTCATGTCATTTTTCCCATTTTTTGCAGCTCTGCGCTCACATATTGTCCTTTTCTGCTCTTATCAGTGCACCACCACTCTTTTTGCAGGTGTTTCATGTTAAACGCTCCATTATTTCGCTTTTTAAACTCAGAGCGAGTTGTGTGCTCTGAGCTGACTTTAACTCAGTTTGCTAAACGCAGGGGTAACATCTGTAAAACCCTGTTTCTCTCTGCAGCCGAGGTGAGTAACAGCCTTGGATTTGCAGCTTTAAGGTGGTCTGAAGCAGTCGTGCAAAATTAATGTAGCTCTCATCCATTAGTAACCCCCTTAACTAATTTTTGAGATGGTTTGATGTTAATTAAAGAGAGCTTCATCTAAAAATAAGGTTATTTTAAGTGATACATGGTTTGTTGAGGGGGCTGTGGTTGCAGCGGGCGTGTATGTAATAATCCTCTTTGTGACTAAACTATAAACTGATGCATTAACAGCAAAATGTGATGAAATATTAAAATATGACTAAAGTTGTGAGTTTGCTGCTCAGCCTGCAGTCGGATGGTAAAGGGCATGTCAGGATTTAGTCGAGAGCGTTACAGTCTTGTCTCACACACACTCGCTCTCTCTCACACACACACACACACACACACACACAGTTTTTCCCGTCTTATTAATGAGCGGAGCCGCTGGCTGCTGTCAGGCCTCCATACACACCGTCACAACCAGACAGCAAGATAATCATTTTTCAACCTGCTGGCATAAGCATTAAAACTCTTGTCTAAACCCCATCCCACCCACCTCTCTCTCTCTCCCCTCTCTCTCTGTCTATCTCTCTCGCCCTCCGCCTCTCTCTCTCTTTTCAGATCTCTGGTTCTTATCGGTCCAGAACCTCCAGCGGTGTCCAACCACGCTGGAGCCTCTTATTAAGTTAGCCGGCGGCGGCGGAGCTATCAGACGCGCCATCGCTCACCGAGTGGCACGGCTCGTGAAGTGCGTTCAAAGTGTGTGTGAGAAAATATATAAAAATAAAAAGAAATCATAGTTTCATCATCACTTCCTCGTCTTTCTTCTTCTTCTGCAGAGATCTCCTCCTCTGATGGCACGGCCACCCCGTCCTGCTGAATCAGGACTTTAATATAAATGCTTTGATCTTCAGCCTCAAACTTTGAACAAAAGCTGACGGCGGCACGTTCAGAGCGCCACTTATCTCCGAGGGAGTTCGGGGCACAGTTTGGGGTTTTTTCTCTTATTATTATTCCCACAGTGAGACGGCAGAGCTCATCCAACTGTACCGGGCACGACGACAGCTAACACAAACAGAGAAGCAGGAAATTGCTGCTCCATTACGCCATTTTCCACTTCCTGTGGAAGTTGTGTAATAGTTTCTGTCATTAAGACGACTCACAATAAAACCATTTTTAAGGTAATTTGGTTAACGAGCTCCTGAATGGTAGCATTCTGAGTTGAGTTTGAGATCCTCTGCTAACGCTCAGCTCAGGCCCGATGTGAATTCTTTAAAAAGGTCATTTATTAACATTTTCTCTCTCCAGCTGATGAAACAAGGAAAAAATAAGGACTATTTCTGGGTTTAAGTCACAAATTTGTCAGCAACAGTTCAATTTAGCTGGAGTAGGAGTTCAAAAACTGTTGCCAGAGTAATTTTAAGTTGTTAAATACACTCTGTGTTTGTGAAAGACTGCACCGATTCACACCAGGATGTCCTATTTTTCTGTGAACAAAACCCAAAACCAACATAACTTCCACTCTTCACCACCTGTATGTATGTATTTATTTGTATATTTTGGAGCCAGCTGAGGAGGCCTGGGCATCTGTTTCGGATGCCTCCTGGACGCCTCCCGGGGGGGGGGGGGGGGGGTGTTCTGGGCATGTCCCACCAGGAGGAGGCCCCAGGGAAGACCCAGGACACGTTGGAGGGATTATGTCTCTCGACTGGCCTGGGAACGCCTGGGACGCCTGGGCATCCCTGCTCAGGCTGCTGCCCCCGCGACCCGGTCCTGGATATTTTTATGGATAATTTAAAAACTGATACTGTTTAGCACTAAACATACAATGAAAAGAGCTTTTTGTCACACACACGTGGAGGTTAGCTGGTGCGGAAATGTTTCAGAACACAATATTCAGCTTTTATAATCAAAATTAGCATTTTGATTAGCATTATGTATTTAGCTTCATGCTAAAGTTGCTAATGCTAATAATAGCTAACCTTTAAGATTAGCTTAACTGAAGTTACTCTGGCTATAGCCAAAATTAGCATTAGCAAAGCATTTCATAGTATTCAACCTTATGCTAAAATTGCTAATCATAGCTAATCATTAACGTTAGCTTGCTGCATTAGCAGAATTTTATCACTGAATTTACTCCAGCTGATATATTACATTATATTATATTATATTTTATTATATTATATTATATTATATATACTAAAGATTTTATATTTAATTCCTCCAAACTGCATCATCACAGAACATGAATCTGTGTATTTTTGGGATTATCGTGAATTAATTTTGGGGTTTTATAAAAAACTTTATTTTTTGGCTTGAATGAATCTTTTTCAGACTCAGTATTTGTAAGTTGTTTAGTCTTCCTGGAAAATGCTGACACTTCTCCAGCTGCTAGAACGTCTCACAGTGTTTCTGGATGATCCCGTTGGTTCGTATTTTTAACTTTTGGTTTGATTCAATTTGAGTTTGATTTGATATTTGAACGCTACCGTTGAAACTTTTAATTCCTGCTTCTGATGGAAGTTAAAACAGAAACAAACTCGCAAACACAACAAAATAATAAAACCTGCTGGGACGGAGGGTAAAATAGAAAGAAGGAAATAAAATCACACGAGTCTGAATTAATTGTGTTTTCATGTTTATAAAAATCTGTTTTATCCGTTTTGACTGTGATTATTTTCCCTGCTGACTCCTTTAAAACGCGGGGAAACTTTAACTTTATGTGTTTTTTACTCTCACTTTATTTGTTCTTTATGATTCTTTTTGTGGTTTTTAATATATCAACAACCTGTTTTGATGTTTTCATTTCAGTCTAATTTCCTTCTGTCTTACTCGAGACGCACAAGCGAAAGTGATGAGTACCCGGTGCTTTCTTGCCTGTCAGTCAGCAGCTAATACTGAGCCAGTCACTTCACTCCCTCACTGCAACTGAAGACAAAACAGAAAGAGACAGAAACGGAAATATTACTTAATAAATGGATGGAATGATTTGTTTATTTGGCAGACCCCTCCCTGTATTTAACCCTGAAATATTCCACTCCATATCTTTTTTAAATCTGTCAAATCTGCTTTTGCTGCTGAGCCTCCTAACAGTAAAACCCCACATCATAATGTCCTGCCTAACTCCTCAAACACGTAGCAATGAGCTGCAGATTGCGCTTTATTCAGGTTAAATGACTGGCCTTCCAGATGCTGCAGATTAAAATTCAAAATAATGCAAAGCGAAAAGCGAAGTGATAAACATCCTCCGTTACACTCCCCTGAACTGCTAATGGACTTCATTTAATGGGTAAGCGCCAAAAAGTGCGGTTATTTTTAACCCTTAAAATCATGAAACTTTTCCTTTCACGTTATTCTATTTTTCATCACTTTACATCACTGTTTTGCAAATTCTGCAACACTCCATCACCAAGAGACGTTAACAGTAACACAGCAGCGTGTTAAACAGATGAACCTGAGATTTAACCATGTGATCCCAGGGTAAATGACATAAGATCCAACACGGACTGATCATTAATAAACCAAAATGTTGATCTATATCCCAAATAACTGATCTCTGTGTGTTCAGTGTTTGTTTCCCTGCTGTGGTTGTGTAATGTGATTACCTTCGAGACAGATTTTAACACGCGAGGAGTAAAAACAACTGATGAAAACAGATTGTCCAGCTGCCGATGAAGTGAAAGTGAAATGAAATCCTGTTTTGTCGTCAGGTTTGAGACTAAAACTACGACCTGTGTGTGATGCCTCAGCTGGCAACAAATTAAAACTGAGTTTACTCCTAGTTTTCGGCCCTTCGTTGTTGCGCCCACCAACGAGTGTTTTATGCACTTTTATATACGAAGAAGCAGGAAAGGTCAGAATTGAAAAAAATCTAATTTTTGTTTTGAGTCAAGCCAAGCCCGCCGCTTGCATCCATAACTTCATGATTTCATGTGAGCCACAATAAGCAGAGCAGAAAAGCCAAATACACGTAAATCCCATTCCAGGAACACCATGAGGATTTCATTATAAAAATGTCTTCATGTCTTAAACTGAAGTGCTAATAAAGACGCACTCAGCAGAGGCTTGGTTTGAGGTGTAAAGGCAGTGGAGAGGAGCAGGTGTTACACCTGAACCACAGCCACTACACGAGCTAAACCCAACAGAGAGCGAGCAAAACAGCGGCCATCTTGGATCATCATCAGCCAGCTTATAAAGGCTGCAAACAGGTGGCAACAAACCTCTAGCGAGGTGGGCGGAGCCAAACCTCTGCACCCACAGGAAGCAGAGGCAGAGACGCACCCAAACAAAAACAGAAATCTCTATGTTTTCATCAGGTTTTTTCCACTTTAACACTTTTGTGGACCTTGAGTGGGAGCTCTTTCACCCACACCATCACGCTTACATCCGCTTTCACAGACGTTGATGCAAAATGCATCAGTTTGCATTTCTTTGCAGGTTTTGGAAATTCTGTTCAAGTTTTCTTCATTCAAACAGACGCCCAGTCCTGACTCCAGCACTTCAGCCGCGGATGCTTCTTGACTGAAATGGATCACACGTGGTTTTGATCCTTTCATTGCCGGGCTGATCTCATTCGACTCCCTGCACAATCAGTCCAAAGCATGTTTAATACAAACACAGACCCACCTTTTTGGACCGTCTTTGTTCTACTTCTGCAGACAGAAGGAAGAGCGTGAGTCTACAGATGTAGCGGCGTGGGATAACTATCTATAATTCATAGCGCAGCTACCTGTAGAAAATGAGCGCCAAGCATCGGATCTGTTGTGACCGCTGTAACGCTTATCGCCGGTTTTAAATTTCAATTCACTTAAATTAAATCATGTGTTTTCGGTGTTACGACGCATATTAATTAATCTGTCAGAAGGTGGAGGCAGAACGTCGCGGCGGATGTGAAGATGGTCGGCTGCTGACGCCACGCTGGTAAATAATAAAGAACACCTTCGCTGTTTTTAATGACGAACACTTTGAGTTTATTACTGACTATTGTTTGCCATTAATTTTAATCAGCTGCTTCATCACTCTGTCTCCGCCTCTGCACTTCTGTTGTTTTTTTCTCTCTGGCATCCTCTAATGATATTTTCCACGACGCAGCACAAAAAATACAAAAGTTATGTTTTGTTTTAATACGTTGGTCTTGAAACGTAGTTAGGCTGGAGATCAAACAGGCAGATTTTCTCAGTTTCTCAGGTTTTAAGAACTTTGTTTGTTTGTTTTCATCACAATTCTTGCTTTTAAAATCCTCAAATTCGTCTTTATTACGAAGCAGTTTTAATAAACTTTCCTAACTGTGCATTGAGGTTGAGTTCATGGCACTCGCGAAGCATGTGTATCTGGCTGCAGCAGTGTGAGTGTTATTCTGCTACAGCGTGTTTCATTTTTGACAATATCTTTCATTTTCTTCAATCTGGCGCTAAATGTTGATGATGCCGCTAATGTATAACTGTATGCACTCATTAAAGTTTAACTGATTTAAACAGACCGACTGAAAGCTACTGAAGTGCAGATGTCGGACTCATGAGTGCAGATGAACTCTGACCTCTGTCCGAGGCCTTTACCACTTTAAAACACCCAGTTTGGCTGAATCACAATGAGAAAAGCGGAACTGTGGTATAAGTGCCTTAAATGCAAATGAAAGTATGTTTAAACTGCTGAATCATGGTTTAAGTTGCTGTACAACAACGGACTGTCGAAGTCATGAAGAGAAGGCTCAACTTTTTTAAATATGATAGAAGACTTGTCGCAAAAGCTGTAAACTAAACAGACAAAAATACACTTTGTTTTAATTTGGAATCCTATCATTACGGATTAAATGTTGATTGCACAACAATAAGGAATACTCAGATCGCACAGTTCAGGGGTTTTGCAAGTTACTGTTCTGCAAAGGTGCGTATCTCCTGCTCTTCCTGTCTCCACTTTATGTGTTGTGTTTTCACTGTAATTTGATGCCAAACTGTTTGTGCACAAGTGCTTAAACAGCAAAAATGACCTGACAGTGATGATCTCCAACAGGAAGCTGGACGACAGTTATTCATGCTGTTACTGCTGAATATGTTCCAGTTGGCTGGATAAACAGCTGCAGGAGCTGCTGTTTTCATTAATAAACCTTATTTGCATGACTTTGCATTTGCAGTGAATGATTTTGTGCTGAATCACTGGAGAAACAGCTGATAACCACCTGCGACTCATGGCCTGAGAGCAGGTAACAGTGGTGACGATGGCAGCCCTGCATACACACAGAAACAAGTGTGTGTGTGTGTGTGTGTGTGTGTGTTCAATGGAAGTTTCTCTAATCCAATTTCCATTTTCCTGTCACTAATCTGTTTTTACATGAAGAAAAAACAGCCTGTTCCTCCCACTCTAGCCTGCAGCTCCTCCGTGTGTGTGTGTGTGTGTGTGTTTAGTATAAAGCTTGATTTGTAGAACAACATGGTCATTTTATAATCAATTAATTGAAAAATTGACTGATAATGATGAAAATGTCATTAGTCTAGCTAGAAGTTCTGCCCTGTTTTTCGTCTCTGACTTCCTGCTGTGGTCACTAAGGCCAATGATGGCAATATTTACACTTTTAAAACGCGTGAATAAAAAGACATTTTAACGCTTGTTTCTGCCTCCAACACAGAGGACAGTGATTTAATGTGTTTTGAGATAAACATCCTGCAAAAGTTATTAGTTATGACCTTTTTACAGAGCAGCTGCCGGAGCAAGCAGGTTATTATGTAATTCAGAGCTGCAGTTCCTGAGCTGCCCACCTCAGAGGCTCCAGCAGCTTAGTCAGTCCCCATAGACCTCATGTTAAAATGCAGCAGTAAACATGTTTACAGCCTGGTACAAACAACGGTTTGTCTCTGCAGCGTTTCGTTCATGACGGCATCAGCTGTACGGCGAATTTATATAGAATCCTACCTTTAAATCAGATTAACACCTGAAGTTATGCAGAATGAAGGGGCGGGCTTTTGACTGACAGCTTCACACAGTCAGGCGCTGCTAAGATGGTTTATTATCCAGATCGACCACACACCGAGCTTCACAGTCGTCCTGCAGACACCTCAGGGTGACGTCTCCCCAGTGTTTGTACGTTGTCTTCAGACTCATTGATCATCGATCCATTCTGTTGCTTTGGTATGAGGACGTGTTGCATATCTATTTATTGATTATCTATCCGTTGACTGATTGCTCATCAATAACTCTCACCTCTATTATCATTCGACAGCTTCATCTTTCTTTGTATCTCTGTATTGATCATTTCATCCACCTTGTTCAATCATTCAGTCATTCAGTCAATCAATCATCAATCAATCAATCAGATCTTCGATCCACCGCCTTCCATGTTTCCTACTTGTACTATTCATCTATTATCTATCAATACCGATCAGCTTGTTGTTCTGTCAGTTGACAGGATGGTCAATTAACTGATTGATCAGTCTCAGCAGTTGCTTCATATATTGATCTATTCTGATTGGTTACGCTAATTTACTGTACCTTTATGCTATTGGTTGGTTTCTTCTATTTCGATATTTTAGCCTTTCTATTGATTGTTGTATGGATCTATCAACCGATTGATCCATCAGCTGCATTTATACACATGTATATATTTATTGATTGCTCTGTCTGAGGACTAACTGATCACTATGTATTGATCTATCTATTTGATTATTAGCCCCCTTATTGATTGATCTAACAGTACAAACAAACAGTGGATGAGTCTGTTTGACTGAGAGTGAATGGGTCTGACACACACACACGCACGCACACACACACACACACACACACACACACTGAAGCCATTACAGCTGCATTAATGTAAAGCCTTTCAGGACGGTAGGACTGGCCCAGTGCTGCACTAGGAACCCATTCTCCTGTCCACCAGACGAGACGCTTAATAGTTTGTTATTTCTACACTCCGTCCGGCACGAGGCAGGTACAGGAGAGCGAGGAAAGGGAGGATGACGAAGGGATGACGGACGAACGAGACTGAGAAAAGTTCAAAATAAAAAGGGAAAATAGTTTGAAAAAGATGAAGTTCACCTGGGCAGGAAATGGGGGGGGGGGCAGAGGGAGGAGAGAGAGAGAGAGGGGGAGAGAGAGAGGGAGGAGGGGAGGAGAGAGAGAGAGGGGGAGAGAGGAGGGGGGAGAGGGAGGAGAGAGAGAGGAGAGGGGAGAGAGGGGGGGCAGAGGGAGGAGAGAGAGGGGAGGGGAGAGAGGGGGGTAGAGGGAGGAGAGAGAGAGGGGGGTAGAATGGAGGAGAGAGAGGGAGAGAGAGGGGAGGGGGGCAGAGGGAGGAGAGAGAGGGGGAGAGAGAGAGAGAGAGGGAGAGAGGGGGGGGGTGGGGCAGGAGGAGGAGAGAGAGAGGGGGGGGCAGAGGGAGAGACAGGTGAGAGGGAGGGATGAGAGAGGAGAGGGAGGGGGGCAGAGGGATGGGAGAGAGAGGGGAGAGAGAAAGAGAGAGGGGAGAGAGGGGGAGAAAGAGAGGGGCAGAGGGGGAGAGAGTGGAGGAGAGAGAGAGGGGGAGAGAGAGGGGGGCAGAGTGGAGGAGAGAGAGAGGGGGAGAGAGAGAGAGGGAGAGAGGGGGGAGACTGGGTGGGAGGGAGAGAGAGAGCTGTTCTCCAGGTGGTCTGAAGCCCGTCTGGCTCTGTGATTGGTCCCCTGGGCCTGTCAATCAAGCTGGTGAAGTCAGGTGTGACCACCCTTCTTGCTTGGTGATTGACAGAAGGTTCTGCCAATTAGGGTCCCAAACACACACACACACACACACACACACACACACACACACACACACACACACACACACACTCAGTCTCTCTGCAGCTGCCGAGCTGTCTGCTCTCCGGTTGTAAATGTCGTGTCCAGGGAGCTCGCCTGATCGCCGTGACGCCCTGACCTGACCTGAGGACACTGGTGGTTGCCATGGACACCGCATCAATTTCTCATTTCATTACTGTGACATACAAGGAATGGGTCATGCAAACGATAGAGAGTGTGTGTGTGTGTGTGTGTGTGTGTCTGGTCAAAACCAGGTGACGCATCGATCAATATCAAACATCATTAAGTCGATCGGATATTTGCAGCAGTGGAAAATACTAAAGTAAATATAATATACTCAAGTTACTTTACTTTATACTCAAGCACTTTAATTATTTATTTATAATTATTTGTATGTTGTTTATTTGTTTGTTACTTTGCAGATTTACAAACGTGTAGGTAAATGCGTGAGGGATCTGCAAATGTGTAAAACAGTTGAAATCTGTTGAAAATTGGTTGATTCCTCTTGATTCGACTCCATCCACCTCCACCTCCTCCACGTTTGTCACCTGGTCGTATTTGGACTCACCTGCCTGACTGGACATTGGCATAAGTGCTGCATGTGAAGCCTGAAAGTGTTTTATTTGTATTGAAGGGAAGAGGTCGTATTGAAGTGAGCGATCAATTCATTGCTGTATCCGTTTCATCACCGACATGGTGCTTTCATCTTCACAGCCTGTTGAAATGTAGTTTGAAATGCTTTGAAACAATAGATTTGAGCTGTAACTCAACCAAACCTGCACGGTGCATCACGTCCGGCGTGGTTATCATGAAATACCCGCCGTCACCGCGCTCAGTCAAAGATCATGTGAACTGGTTATTTGCGGCGGCAGACGAGCTGATCACAGCAACCGTCAGGAGACGCGGCGCAGCGCGCTAGTTATTCCAGTTGTTTCACCTGTCAGGATTTAAAGACTGCTGCCACTCTCCTCCTCCCCGCCGTCTTTTCCTTTCACCGCGACGTGTCAAAACTCTTCAAATCCGCTCAGACGTTTTTATTTTATTTATTTATTTTCCCTCTCCTCTCCTCCGACGAGGAGCGCTGAACTACAATTTAGCTTGTCGCAATCTTGAAATAAAACTGCCTGGAGGCTTTTGTCTTTTCCTCTAAATGATAGTGAATAATCACAGGCTCCTGATGTTTAAAAGGAGCCTTCCAATCAGGGCTGACTTCTCCTGACGGCAGGTTGACAGGCTGAATGTGCAGAGGCTGAAGAAAATCCAGCGCTGATGAATTAAGCTCCTCTCGCTGCTTTTCATGCCGCCTTTTCATGTCGGGTTTCTGTCCACGTCAGCCCACGTCGTTTAATTGCAGCTTCTTCTTCTTCTTCTTCTTCTTCTGTGCGCTCCGAGCTGCTTTTAACCGTGGAGTTTTGAATTTTGAAAAAGCACATATAGCTGACATGCGACTGCATTACAAGGAAGGTCTTTTATAAACACGGCGGAAAAGATAAAAAAGCTTCTTCTCTGCTTGAAGAGAAACGTTTGAGGTGTTTTCCTCGGTGCCAGCGACAAACAGGCCTCAGAAACATGTGAATGCATCATTTCAGGATGTGCACACAAACACAGAGTCCTTTAACCAGCACGAGTGATGACAAGATGCTTATAAACCTCCAATAAATGGTTTAATCGCTCAGTAACTGAGGACAGACTGCAGGACTTTCCTCTGTTAAAGGTCAGCGCTCTCATTTTAGCCCTAAAGTTTACATTTGAATCTTTCTTTCTGTAAAGCAGCAAAGTTTCCATCACACTGATAATTAAACTATGAACTCAGGTTTTTAAACAAAAGAAGCAATGTTAGCGTAGAAACACTTCATATATATCCACCAAAAAATTACATGATGATCATCATTAGCATCGAAAATATGCTTAAAGTACCAAAAGCAAAAGTAGTTGTGATGCAGAAATGCCTGTTTTATAATAGGATCATAGTTATTTTAAACATTAATATTCATAGTTTTAATGTTGAATGAGGCAGCGGCCACTTTGATTGCTTGTGTATTTACCCATTTACATGATTTAAACCTGAGATAACACATGGTAGTTTACACACTGAATACATTCTGTGTTCGTCGTCTGCAGAAACTGCATTTTAATAGAATAAAAGTATTGAAAGTAGCAGAAAACGAGCAATAAACCCAAATATTGATGTGGATGGGAGGGGCATTTATGATTTAAATGGGGTTCGTCCCAGTTTATATCAAACAAAAGGCATCAAATACAAATAAATACCCTTATTGATTATATTTGAAAGGCCCTGTTTAATCACTGATTTGTTAAACTTCCCAGGTTTCGGAGCCTTTATCGCGCGGTTAATGCTGTGAAATGGCTGCAGCTCAGTTTGGGTTGAGCTGCAAAACATCTCAGTTAGATTAAGGAAAAGATTAATTAGTGGTTTTGGTTAAAATAAGTGCGTTTAATACACGACTCCTGGTTTGAACCCTGAAACTCCTCCACGGCTTTACACAACGTCACATGACCTTTTGGACTAATTGCTGCCGCAAATGCTGCAAATGTGCTTCCACAGACGATTTAGCAAGCTAGCCTGCAGGAGCTAAGTGTGCTACGATTGCTGATGCAAGATGCTAACGAGCAGATGCTAGCACGCTTGTGTTTGCTACTCGACTCAAACCAGAAAACCTTTACACCATCCCTGACTCTGCTGTAACCAGTGGATTTCTAGCCTCCACAGACACAGCAGTGATTGGAGAAAGTCAAAAAAGGCCTGACATGGAGGGAAAACAGATGATTTCAGGCTGAGTTAATGATGTAGTTCATGTGGAGGCTGGTGATGCTTGCAGACAGACGGACTGGAAGCCCAGTTTCTGTTTTGGTTTTTATATTAGTGGAGCACGGCCAACAGTCAACCGAGGGATCAACAGGTTCAGCAGACTACACTGATAACTTCCTGGCCTGCGGGCCTCCACCCAAGCAGCGGTCAAAGATGATACACCCTGACACGCCGCAACCTCAGCGCCGCAAACACAAAAACAGCCTCAGTGTCGGCGCGTCTCCCCCTCCACACCTCTCTCCTCACCCTTGACTCCCCCCTTTTAGGGCCTGATCTAACAAGCTGAGAGCAGCTCAGAGGATTTAATGGATGCCACGTATCAAATGACCAGCGCTCATATCCACAGCGAGCTAATCGGCCGTGCATCGGTGCATCAACGAGAGGAACAACTTCTACCATCTCCTACTGAAGGTGGACCTCCTGCCTCCTTCATCGACCTCCCCACTGATGCCCAGTGGGAGGCTCTTCTCCTGCACTGTGCTGTTCAGATTCATCATCTTTATTTATTTGTTTATTGAGATTTTGTTTCTCCTCGGTCGACTTTAAATTGGCAGCCAGGGCTTTTTAACACGTTAAATTTATCCTCATTAAACTTCAGGTCTTTGGCAGGAAAAGTCTTTTTTAATTACTGGTTTTAATTATCAAGCACAATCTTGATTTTATGTTTTTGTTTTATTTTAGATGAAACTTGTTGGGACGAATATAACTGCAGCAGGACTCGTCAACGCCCGTCTGAGCTTTGTTTGAATTCCTGTTGAGTTTTATTCTTGAAGCTGCTGAAGTGTTAACTTTATAATTCAACTGCTGCTTAACTTTGATTTTAACATTTGTGTTGATGACCTCCTGCAAGATCCTCAGCCCTTTAATCCAGAAGTCGGGCCAGTGCACAGGTTTGCAATCAGCGGGGCAAAGGTACACAATCGACAGGTAAAAAGCAACAAAAACAAGTCTGCATGACAAAAACGAGACTCCAGGAAACTCACAGGGAAGAGCGACTGATGCTGAAAGCAAAGACGAACTGACCGGCCATATAAACTCTGAAGGGAAGATGAGACAATGAGACACAGGTGGGACACATTCAGGGCGGGGTCAGGTGATCACAGGAAGACAGGAAGTGGAGGATCTAAAGACACGAGTATCAAAATAAAACAGGAAATACATAAAAAGAGACACAAATATTCAATCAGAAAAAAATGTTTTTTGGCCCAAAAGGCTAAAAACAACAGTAATCCACTTATTTTCTCACTAATCAACAGCCTGACAAATGCTTTTTGTGTCTACAGACCCTGAATCTGTTGAAATTCATGACAAAATCACACAAGCGTTCAGTTTCTTCCCATCAGGTACCTTCTTCTGCACAGCGTCCTTTTAAAAGCCATGCAATTTACATGGCACAGTTTGATCCTATCAGCGCTACAACCTTGGAGGAGATTGCACAACCGCCTGCCGCCTTCATTTTCTGCCTGCGGGCAGTTTTTTAACAAGTGTTTTCGACTTTGTGGCGTTCAGCTAACAGTCAACACGGCTCTGTTCCTGGAAACTGCAGCAAATCATCACCCTCATCGTAAAACCAGTTAATAAAGGTTGTTTTTCAGCTTCTTTCAAGAGCTCGATTTGATGTTTAAGGCAGGATTATGAACACAGACTGAAACGTTTCAGCTTTTTAAGGTTGTTTCAGTATTTTCTGAAGTGTCTTAGCGTACAAACGCGAGGAGTTCAGCAAGGCTCCATCCTTGGGCCTCTTTTATTCAACATCTTACACGTTTCCACGAGCGCAGATGATGGAAAATGACAATGATGATGCACACAACACACAGATTCATATAAAGTTCAACAAACAAATCAATGATCAGATGTGCAGACAGTTAAAAGTCAGCGTTCAGCTTCATTTGGAAATGTTAAAGACCAGAAATCAACACAGACGTCTTGGTGAAGACATGGAGTCTGTCCTAAATTTGCTAAATTCGTCGTGTAACCTTTCAAGAATCAAGAACTGAAGGATTGATGTCTCAGAAAACCTGCCCATGCATTTATCTTCGGATCAGAGAGCTAGTTCAGAGTCCTCACTCACACCAGGAGAGACCACGGGTCCAGTTCTCAGACCTCTGCTCTGCTTTCTGTGCCTAGAGTCAAACCAAAGCCAGTTTTTGTGCATTACTTACCTGAAAACAGATCTGATCCGACTCTCAGTTCGGACACGGCCACTTCCTCTTCTTCTTCTCCTCCTTATCTGGGGTCTGGTCTCTCCACAGCTCCGTTGATGGACCTTTGATTTTGGTCCAGTACCAAACTCTCCTGACTGCTGCTGCAACAAGATCCTGAGATACTTGCACACTCTTCCACACTAATATAACCTTTACTCGGTTTGAACTGTTGAATCTTATATTTCACTTTATTTTTGTCCTTTTACATCCCATCATGTCTTTTTAATTCGCTATATTTAATATTTCTGTCTTGTCGTAATGCTTCATTTTATAATAATACATAATAATTAAATTTGCCTTGGTTTAATGTAACAACTGTTAGCAAGGTAGTTTCCCCTCATAAAGTGGAAGGTAGTTAGCGTAGCCTGTTAGCATTGGCTCATTTGGACACCTGCAGAGTTGTGGAGAGCACCTGCACACTCTGCATCTGAGAGCATGTTATTATGAGCAGAAACTATTAGTTTAATCTGTTATGTGCCACTCAGACTGTGCCCCCCATGACCTGACATCCAACCTGTTGATGCAACAAAGACGCCGAGTGTGCCGCTTTGTCTCAGAGCTGAAGGACAAGCGCCAGCGCCGAGCGCTTCAATGGGAAAGGAAACAAAGACGTGTTGAAGTAACGAGCGCATTCTCACTGAGTTAAGTGGTTTTAAAAAGGTGAAACGCGACCTTTGACCCTCCACCTGCTTTCACACAGAAAGACAGAGTGATTCAGTCGTCAGACTCCACTTCATTAAAGCTCATCCAGATACTATCGACTCCTGCGATGTCCAATAATAGGTCTCTGATTAGCTCAATGTTTGGATTATATTACTATTGATTATTTTGGCATTTCCTGCATTGATTAGCTGCTGTGTGGGTAATATTGATTACTCCGGGTCCCTATTAATTACCTTCTTGAGACTCTCCCAGGTTTTGTTCAGGTCGGTGCAGGGTCCAGACCTCATTTCATCCAGTTCACATGAATTAAATTATTAGTTTACCCAATTTAAAAAAATTTATTTTGTCACATTTGCATTGCAGGATCCATAAATACAGAAACCTGCAGCTTCATGTGTGACGAAACGTTCCCTGTTTGAAGGAAAAGTCGGGGATTTTTAGATTTCCTGCACCGGTCGGTGACTTTATGTGCTACTGTCAGCTGACCTGTTGATCTCATTTGAAGAAGAAGAAGAAGAAGAGCGTGAGGTCTTCAGAGAGGCTGCTGGGATGTTGCAGCACAAGTCTGACACTAAATTATTCTTTATCTTATTTCTATTTGTTGGATAATCAGAGTCTGAGCTTTAACAGCACAGTTCCTATAATCTGGCGGCTTTGGTGGACACAAACAGGAAGTGAAATGTTGGACCAATGAGAGAGGCTTCTGTTTTCAGTGTATTTGTTTGTTTTTGTAAACTGAATATGTGTGTTTCTGTGTGTGTTTTCAGAGTTTTGATTACAAAAAGCACCTAATTTAAACTTTATAGAGGTAATTACCTGTAACTCATCCATCAGCCAATCAAAAGTCATCTTACAGTGATGTATCAAAGTGCTTTAAAGCGCTTAAATATTGCAGTTTTCATCATATTAAACATGTTTGTTCATTTTAAAAACCATAAATGTCTGATTCTGTTGGAGGAGCCGGCAGTCATAAACAACGTAAACATCAACCAGGGTTCAGTCAAACTGTTCCTGAGTTGTGATTGGTCAGCAGGCAGACAGGGGGCGGAGCCAGACGTCTTAATCCGTCTCTCCGTTCTTTATATTTACTGTCCAAATCGTTTAACTAATACTGTTTATCCAGGAGAGATTAAGACACGCTGCAATCTGCCTGCACAAACACCAAGTGTGTGTGTGTGAGAGTGTGTGTGTGTGAGAGTGTGTGTGTGTCTGTGTGTGTGTGTGTGTGTGTGTGTGTGTGTGTGTGTGTGTGTGTGTGTAATACCTGAGTGTGTTTCCCTTTCAGACAGACAGGATCTGCCTCTCTGTGTCCACAGGATGAAAACTCCCAAAGTTAATGACTTTGGAATATTTCACTCAAACATCCGGATGAAAGCTTCAAACTTTAGGGATTTTCTGAGTTATTCACAGTTTTCTCTGACTCGTATTACAATATCTCACACATTTAAATGTGATTTTAAAGAATAAAAGCATAAATAACAACGTGCAGGTCGTCAGTGACAGCCCACATTGTGACTAATTTAACTTTTTAGACTTTTAAAACAATATTCTAATTAAAATTTCTCTCTTTTCTACATAAAAAGTAAAAAAAAGTGTGAAAACTGTGAAAACTAGATCGCTAATCGTATCCGTCATTAATCAACAGTGACTGCTGAGCTGCGCTGTTCGCTGCTTTGCACCGGACTGAAGATGAAAACCAACAAGTTTTAATAATAAAATATAATAAAATCCTTCTGCTGTGCTGATCAGATCTGCTTATGTCTACTGCAGGCTCCGGGATACGTTAGCACACTGTTAGCATAACACACCCAAAGCTCTGACCCAGCTACTGGATCCTCCAGGTGCATTGTGGGTAATGTTGGGACCAGGTTTAAGCAATGACACAACAAAAGGTGTCAAACAAAATAAACAAAATCTGTTTGTTCAGCAACAACTGTCCTTTTAAAACCTGTCCATCACTGTTTTTGGCATTAATGCTAATTTATACTTTAATTCACTGAGCAACAGATAATTTATCTACATTTTACTGTTTAACTCGTTAAATCTGAGCGAATAGATCAAAACATTTCATCTTCCAGCTTCTTAAATGTGAAATTTTGCATCTTTTCTCTGTTTCATATCAATTTTATCTGAATATATTTGAGTTTTGAGCTGAAAACACTGTCTGATGTCACCTCACTCTACGTCCATTACAGCCACAGTCACAGATCTGTATGTTTGAGGGTTAGGAAGCACAATGCTGAAGGTCCATCAGATGCTGGGACTGTCCCCTCTGACCTTTGACCTCCTGGCTTCTTGTGATGCTGCTGGTGTCGGGATGCAGGCTCACTCTCCTCCTGCCTCCTGCTCTCAGTGTGAATCCGGGCAGCGCTCCTCTCCTGCGGTGAATTAGCACGGCGGATAGCGGTGGGAGGGACGGGCTTTGATTCCTTCTCTTTTCACGCCGGGCTGCCTGTCACCTCCTCCTCCCTCCGTAAAGCCGCTGCAGGACAGGAGTTTGGCAACTTTCAACACGAGGTGTGGGGAGGAAAAAATAAATAAGAGCAGGAAGAGAAGAGGGAAGATGAGGGAGCGTGTGCGGCGGATCAAAGCCACCTGGGACGGAGAGATAGAATTTAAGTCAGCCGCTAACAAATGATGTACACAGCTAACGCGTGCCAGGAGAAAGAGACGGAGACAAACTCGCGACGAGGGACGAAAACAAACCTGCTATCAGGGATTAGAGCGAGGAGCTGAGCCTTTCAACAACTTCCTTTCAGCCCCCGAAATGAAAACACAAAAGAAGAAGGAGCTGCGCTTTGGATGCTGAGAGGTTTTTGGCTGGAGGAGTTGGCCGTCCTGTAACAGATGAGTCGGCGGTTGGAACACCTGCCACAGCCGCCGCGCGTCCGTCACGTGAGGCGGCGCCGAGGCCCCGTGGTGCGTTTCCCCAGACATGACGATGAGACTGTGCGGCCATGTTTAAAGATTAATGTCTGCTAATAAAAGCATTTTAACAAAAAGCTCAGACAAGGTTTGACAGCTGAGACTCATGGGAGCTGTAGTTGTTCACTCTGTTATCTAATTTTCTTATTTTATGTCTCTGTTATTGTTTCAATTAACTCTGAATTACACAAATTATTCTGTTTTTGAGGTACTTGCATTAAAAACTGTTCTGAAATAAAATGTTTTGTTTTTCTGTGCAAAAGTGAGATTTATGCATGTTGACCTCATCTGTTAGCTTAGCACGCTTCTAATTACTCCACTGAAACCACACCAATTAAAAAACAGAATAACAAAATAAAGGACAGTTCAATATTTTTTGATTAAATGCCTCCTCCCTCTGCCTGTAGCTTGAGCAAAAATATTAAAATGTTTTTCTTCCGGCTTTTTAAATCTGAGATTCTGCATCTTTTCCATGTTTTAGATCAATTTTAACGGAATATATTTGAGTTTTGAGCTGAAAACACAGACGCAATCGTCAAACTGAAATAATTTGTGCATGTTCACCTCACCTGTTAGCTTAGCACGCTTCTAATTACTTAACTGAATCTGCACCAGTTTAATAATAGAACAACAAAGTAAAACATAATTCAATATTTCTGATTAAAAGCCGAGAGAAGAGGCATTTAATGCATTTTCTTGCGTCAGTGTTTTGTTTGTTTATGATTTTTAATTACTGCACATATATTAAAAATGCAGCTAATGGTCATTTTTATTATCTATTCATAAACTTCACAAATATTTGCAATTAATTGTTTAAAAAATCTGAATATTTTGCAGCTTATGGGCAGAAAGTAAAGAGCTGGATGCTGCTGCTACAGCAATTTGATTAAAAGCATCAAACAGATGAAGATTAGCAGCTGAGGACACAATTAGCAATTAGCAAACGATACAACGGGATGATTGTGCTGCTTTGTGTGGTAAACAGGCATTTGTTTGCTAACATGTTAGCCCAGAACAACTTGCTAAGCTGTTTGTTTTGTAGCTTTTCAGCCCTCTGGTGGTTAAAATCACCTCACTGCAGCTTTAAAACGCAGCTTTAAACCAGAGGAACAGTTTGTTTTCATGCTTCAGCAGCTGAATGGATTTATGAAGCAGGATCCAACCAGAGACAGTCAAGGTCAACACACACACACACACACACACACACACACACACACTTGTTCCTTGTATAATTGCTTTCTTGAGGAGGTGACAGTAGTGAGCAAACAGCATCACCGTGGCGTGACGCGGCAGTAACATATTTTGATCATTAAAACTCCTGCTGTAGTATTTTGTGTAACGCTCGGCCGCAGAGTCGTCTCCTCTGACAGCCGCTAATTGAAACTGGCCAATTACGTGCGGAGGAAGGCCGGCAATTTGTAAAGCAGACAGCCGCTGATTTAAGGCGAGCATCAGCGGGGGCCTCGCGCTCGCTCTCCGCCGAGGCTTTAATGAATATTCACTCCTCAAACAGCCTGACTGCAGCTCCTCTGCAGACACAAAGTCTCTGAGAGAAAATCAAAGTTTCTGACGCAACAGGAGTCAACTCACACACACACACACGCATTCACACACGCATTCACACACACACACACACGCATTCACACACACACACACACACACGCACTGTCTTACGGCTCATTAATTAAACGATTGGAAAGTCAATCAGCAAGAACTGAGGCTGCTGCAACAAAAATCAACTGAAAAGCATTAATCATCAATTACACATGAACATATAGACACAAGCGGCGATTAACAGGGTCACAGCGCAGTCGACACACAAAGATCTTCAGATAGAAGAACTAAGGTGGATGAATGCGACTTGTTGACGTGATGCGATGAAGCAATGCAGAATATAAACGTGACTGTCAACACGATGCAGCAGCTGTTTCACCCTGTTCTCTTTGATCCTGTGCACGTTGGTGCAGATGCTCTGTGTTAAACATTCAGTTTTACGGGACGTTATGTGTGATGCAGTGGTCAAACATACACAATAAACTCTAATTTCATATTATATTTACATATTTATGTGCAACTCATCACAAAACAATGGTTCTTACTTTGTTTGATCTTTGTTTGTATTTTAGATTTTGCAAATTTTAGATATGTTTATTGATATTCTGTATTTGCAGCTGCACAACAAGGTTTGCAGGAAAAGTTTTATCTTCTTCCAACAAATGGTTTTGATTGAAATGTGCAGAAACACCACAGAATAAGACAGCCTGGATCTAAAACGATACGGGTTTCAAACGTAAACGTAAAAACCATGTTTGAAACATCTTAAATACGTTTGTTAGACCTGAAGAATACACACGGTGTGTTTGAGTAACACTGAGTTTAAACTGTATGAAGGGAACCTTTAACTAGTTTCACCTGAACAACATAAGGTTTCACACCTTTCACACCTGAGCCTGTCCTGTAAGTGCTTTTGCCCATTTTACCTGGAACTTTCAATACCTGGCTGTTATATACTATTAGCTGCATGTTAGAAGAGTGTGATGACAGCTGAAAAAGACAAAAACGGAATTGGATTTTAGAGTTTTAGTGAACAAACAGCACTGTAATTATATTTGAAATTTGAAGAGTATAAAACTGTAAAATTCAAGAGTCTGTGTCTCATAATGTGAGTAAACGGACCATAAAATGGAAACTTTCTCCACTGCTGTGTGTGCAGTGGGAACGAAGCGGCTGCTTCGCAGGTTTCTGGGACATTCGCAAGTGAAATTACCGTAATAACTCCATTTTGGCTGTGAAGCGCAACATCTCAGCTTTCAGAAACCGTTTCATTTTTTCCGATAGCACAAACCATGACGTAATTACTGTAATCCAAAGCGCGCTTGCGCAAGCGTGTCGCCGGCGACATGTTCAGTGTTTAAGGGTTAAAATAAAACCTGCTGAGAAACATTTCAGGTGACACTCGTGGTTGAGCTGATGCAAACTAACTGATTTTGCAACTTATGAGGCAAAAATGCAGCAATGCTCTGAGGAGACGAGGAGAGAAGGGAAGGAAGGAGGAGGAAGAGGAGAGCGATCTGAAGAGCTTTATATGTAATTGGTGGCGTTACCATGGCAACGAGATTGAGACACCAACTAAACAAAGAGACACAAATCATCAAAGGTGGAAAATGTATTTATTTATCTGTCATCATCTATTATAAATGTGTCATACAGGTCCAGGGGAGACAGGCGTTCGTGACATGATTAGCTTAGCTTAGCACAAACACTGGAAACAGGTGGAAACTGCTAGCGTAGCACCATCAAAAGTCCAACAACTTTTCCTGCTTAACACTTTTATTTTTATTCTTTCACCCCGTCTTTCCTCCGTCATTCATCTTGTTCTTCAGCGTCCTCCCTCCTTGCTTTTAATCTTTCCTTTCCTTCAATCTCTCCTGTTTCCTTCCTCTTTCTTCCTGTTCCTCCTGCTGTTCCTCCTCCTCTTGCTGAGTCAGCCCGTTTCTCCTCAGAAAAAAAGCCCTTTTGCCGTTTATCAGTTTCCCCGATCACGCTCTGAAACAATTTTCTCCTCCATATTGTTATATGAGCTGGGCGTCTCCTTGGAGTTTTGTGTCCGCTCGTCACTGAGGCTCAGGGACAGATGAGTCATTAGTCTTGCTGTAGGTTTTTGCTGCAGACTGAATTGCGTCTTTGTTCCTATAAATCTAATAAAGAGCCTGATTGCTTTTGCTAATCATCCTGTGTCTTCCTGCTGCTGCTTATTGCTGCCATTAATTTCTGAGATAACTGGCCCTATGCTGGAGCACAGAGCCACTGATAACAACACTGTGTGTGTGTGTGTGTGTGTGTGTGTGTGTGCGCGCAGATGCTTCCTCCTGGTAGAATTGACGAGATGCACTTTGTTTTCTCTTTGCGGTCCTCGCTGTGCGTCGCGCAACTTTCGGTCACGCACAAGTGGGTCCACCGTCCCCTCAGAGGGCCCCTTCCAGACCCTGCATAAGAATGCATTTCACCTCCCTGTGCAACTTTAAATGTGAGGTGGAGTTTAGAAATGTCCTTTTAGCTCAGTCTTTGTTCAGGGCATGCAACATTAGCAGGACTTGAATCTGCTGCATGAACAGTTGTGCAAACTGGCAACATGAGCTCATGTTAATACAAGTTTTATGATCTGCATGTTGCTGTTGAGCTGCAAGCAAAGTAGTATATTACAGTGGCAGTGAAGGAAGATGTATTCAGATTCTACTGCTGAGAAACGCTGTTTAAAAAGTCAAAATCTTATTATATGTTCAACTGAAACCATAAAAGACTATTTTAGCACCCAAAAAGGATCTATAAGCGATTTTAAAATTAATTGTAGATGTTGTTTTCATTAAAGTCTCCTCAGCTGCAAAGATCTCAGTGCAAACAAACATGAAGCGCTAACTTTAAGTGTCTTTAACCCCTGTGCTGAGAAATAAAACACACCAAGAACTAAGTTTGCACAAAGTTTCTAAGTCATTTAATTGCAGCTAACACGCTAATTAGCTACCTAGCTGGCAAACTGATGCTAACAGAGCATTTTCACCTCTGTGGATGTTAATATGCTAACGTTAGCTCATTCAGAAAGCACCAAAATGTGTACACATCTGTCAAGAAGGAAACATGAGCTACTAAAGCTATTGTTTATTAACTTTTTGCTTTTTGGGTTCAAAGCAGCATAAAGGACATGACGTCTGTCTGTACGTTGTACCAGGTTTCATTTAGCTGGATCCTGGTTTTGTTGCAGTCACTTAAACCTGCAATAATGGATTTTTGTGCACTTCTGAGCAACTTAAAAACACAACTGTGACATAAAATCACTTTTTATGTTGATATTTTGAACTTGTCAGCAAACAGTTTTCTCATTTACACATCCAGCAGTTATGGAGAAACGTTAGCCGTGTTTTCATCATCAGTAAAAACTGACAGAAACACTATTTATACTCTCCTCAGGTATTTTTTGCAGAAAGAGGTCTTTAATCACTTTGTCTTGTTGCTCCCTCTTCTTCTGCAGCGTTACAAAGGCTTTCTGAACGGACCACTGATGCTAACTGCTGTTTATTTAATAACTGCACAACAATGGTGAATGGAAACGAGCTTCATTTGTCTTTTACTTTGCCGATTTTCTTAATAATTTGCATAAAACTTGCAGAACATTCTGATGGACACTCACCTTCGGGTCTGTGTGCACTGACCTGTTTTCACTGTAACTCTGTTTTTGGTCTCCACCACAGATGTTTGGCTCTTTAGCAGCTAAATGCTCCACTGTGTTAGTCTCTTAGTCATTATAAAGCTCTGTAAAGCCGAGTGGAGGCTCAACTCACATTATCTCCACTTTGCATCATTACATAAAATATTAGTTATAGCTGCAGTAAGTACATTAAGCCCCTTTTAAGAGTATTATCATCATATCAGAGAGCTTTTGGGGGCAATTTGAGCTTTTTTGTCACACAATCTGCTGCATATGGTTTGTATGCAAAGTAAAAGTCTTCAAACTAGTAACTACAGCTGTTGGCTAATTGTAGTGACATGACAAGTAGAAGCTTTAGTAAAGTTAGAGCAGAAAGAGAGGAAAGTATTAGCAATTAGTCAGATGTAACAGTGCGGCACTGAAGCTAAATTGCTATCTGAAGGAATTTAGTGGAGTGAAAGTGTAAAATCCTCCAAAACAGACTCTCAGTGACGTAAAGAAGTGGTGATAATGGATTCAGGCACCTTCCTCCTCCTGTTATTCTAGGCATGTTGTATTCAAAGGCATCGAGTACCCGAATCTTCCCTCATTACTCGTGAATCTCTCGTGAATTTTGAAACGAGCGGCCCTCTGCGACCCGTCCGCTCGGCGTCTCCACCTCGTCCAGCAGCAGGACGTCCGGGCTGAATCTCCATACAGCAGCACTTCCGTTTCCACCGTGCTGCTAATTAGCCGGAGTCACGGCGCGCCGAGCTGTCTCCGGGGTTTTTATTTTGTTATGTTTTTTTATTTCCATCTCTTCTGTGTGACAGTCTGTGTTTTTATTTCTGTTTTTAATGAGAGCTCTGCCTTTTTTCTTACCACCACAAGCTGATTCGTCCTATTCATTTTCCCTTCGCCTTCTTCTTTCATTTATCCATCTCTCTGTTTTGTTTTTTTGCTGAAGGGGCAGCGTGGAAAGCATTCAAGCTCTCTGATAACCTGAATGGAAATGTATTGATCTATCCAGAACCAGATGCAGTCCTGTCACCGCAGAATTGCCACCAATGGACCTCTGCCGAACATAATTACAGTCATGAGTGTGTGGTCTCATACACAGGAAATTAAATAGTCCTTTTAGAGCCGGAGGGTACATCCAAACACGTCGGAATATAATTGTGCTCTGTTAAAAAGCCCATTAATCTCTGGTGTATTGATTTTTCCATGTGCTAATGGACGGTATTGTCTCAGCTCTCTAAATGACGCATCAACAAATAAAGGACGTGGCTCTCAAACACTTTTGTTTGAAGCCTAATTGGCCACAAAGAGGATTCAGCTATTTAACGCGACACATCAAAGACCGTCCTTTACATCCAGGCCGGCTGAGAGTGACTGGAGCCCCACTGGGCAGGTGAAGCAGGCCGACTCTCGCTGTATTGAATGATGTGTTCGGTACCTACGGGCCGCTCGACAGTCAATATTCAGATTGACTCGTTTAAGTGGTCCAACTGGAATTAAAATGCATAGTTTTCGCAGCATCATATCGATCCGCTTTTGGTCCAGAGTCCTCGGAGGAAAAATTAAAAAACTGGAAATTAACATTTTATTGGTTTTTTCATGACAAAGCCCTTTGTCTGAATGTGTACCAGTAGGTGAGCCATTGGGCACTTGTGAACTCCTTTGCATATAATCAATAGACATATTTCATTTTAATTTATGTCTGCATAAAGCAGTATCATCAGCATAACGGTGACCCTGACCTTCGTCTCTGCAGGGCTGAGAGGGAGAAGGTCCTCGTAGTAAAATCAGTAAAACCTGCCTGGTGAATGCACAGCAAAGACTGGCTTCTGGTTGTGACTGGGAAACTGAAAAGAGGACGTTTTGACTACAGTTGGTCTGTTTTAAGGTAAAGTACAAGAATCACTTTCAGAAAGACTTCAGTTTGGTTATTCAGTGAAATCATTAGAGCCTGAGTGTGCAGCCATTGTCTCTTGGAGATGCAAGCTCTTATCCCAAAACGCTGGATGTGACAATCTGATGAAACTATATCATTTGTTATAAAATGCAGATATGCATGATGGAGGCCTCCATATCAGCTGTTCTCTTCAGGTTTCATCCATGCTTGAGTTCCTGCACGACCCCCAACAAGTGGTCACCGAATCCACAAAGCACGTAAAGACTGCATCTTATAATATTGTTCTAAAATGATAAAGAACTGGTTCAGTTAGCAATCGGCTAACGCTTCCTCTCCAGAGAGCTGCACCTTCAAACCTAGGAGGAGTAGGAGTTGCAACAAGGGTCAAAACCCAGGTGGCTTGTGCTTTACTGAATAAAGGAGTTGCTCATGTTGCAGCTGCTTATGAGCAGTTTGTCGTGGAAAGGTTTGAGTGATGGTGAGTGTCTGCTGGGTCAGCAGGGTCAGAACGTTATTACCAGGTAGCAAATGAGAGCAGGTTGAGTCGGGACATTAAACGGACATAAGTGCTGCATTAGTTTGTGTTTGTAGGTGGACGTCCAGGGCTGGAAGTGCGTCATTATCGACCTCTGCGCCGAGATCCAGAGACAAAGTACAGACAGAGAGGTGAATACAGATCATCTTCTCTGGGTGCACGGCCACAGAGGTCGTCTGTCCAAACAGGTTATGATGAACCATATATATATATATTGATGCAGGAGTGATAGGAAGTCATGTGATACTGCTTTAAACCCAGACTACGATGTTTACCTTAGTGGACATCTAGAAGGTGTGTTTCACCTCTAATCCAGGAGGCTTCTTCTTCTTTGGATGAGTCTTCAAGCAGCTTTCTACAAATCCAGCTGATCTTGATTCACACACTAACTAAATACGACCCCAACTTTAAATGACACAGAAACTATTTTACATGCTTTTATGTCATCACACCTGTGTAGCCGCCTGACACTGCCTCACGGTATTTTCAAGACTAGATTTTAAGATTTTACTGATTACTTTTAAAGCTCTTCATTTCTATGATGCTGCATACCTTCAGATGCTCTGGTAGAGGTCTATTCTCAAACCAGAGGACACAGGGTGTTTGCTGTTGATCTGTAAGAACCTGCCCGAAGAGTCAGTAACCACCTTTAAATCCCTTCTTAACACATACTTTTATCAGAGCCTTGAAGAGTTTTAACTGTCCTTGAAATGTCTTTTTCTTAGTTTTGAGGTTCGACCTGAGGTTTAGTTGTCGCTGTAATGTCTTTTACTTTACACCAACACCAGTCATCAAACGGACGACCCAGCAAACAGGAACAGGAAGTGAAAATCAAAGTGTTTCTGTGTGCTGAAGATGGAAAATTATTGTTATTATCATGGATTTAACCCAACCAAACTCCAACCATTTCACTGTTAGCCGCATGTTAGAAAAGACACCAAAGGGAACTTCATGTGTCCGTGAAGGAGGAATACAGCGCTGACACTATGTAATGCACTTAAATTATGTCAAATAACTTATTTATGTGACTTAATTTATGTAAATGATGCCTTTATTGTAACCTGAAGCATTATCGTTATCTAAAACTGACTAAACTGGAAGGTTCATCACATTTGCTCCTTGTCGGCCTCCAACTGGAGTCACGGACCATCGCTCTTTCCTGTCGTTCAGTTATGAAGTTGTCTCGTTATAGATATACCGTGCTTAGATTAAAATGCAGCTTAAGTTTATTAAAATGAAATGTTTACTGCTGACTGTGTGGGCCGCCACGTCTGAGGAAGTCACACCTGACCGATCTAAACGGAGGAACTCGGAGGTTTGTTTTTGAGTTTCCGCTCTGGAAAGCGTTTTCCCACGGTGACCTCCTGCTTCCAGGGTGGGTGTAAATAAACAACAGAGCGTCCACGCCAGGCGTCCTCCTCAGGTCTCTCACAGACAGAAGTTGTTATGATACGAGGAAGCTTTAACTCCTCTGCAAAGCAGCAACATCTACACAGGGAAAACAGTTCTGCCTTTTTATTATTATTTATTTAATTGATTTCAGGTATAACGTTTCCATAAATTACCCAGAACTGGAAAACATGTAAAAGCCTCTCTTAAAGAGCGCCTTCACCACCTGATTACACCTGTTTTATTGGGGTTTCCTTCCCTTGGATGTCTCCTTGTCTCCTTTTTTATCTTCTATCTTGACTCCCGCCACTCCAAACTACATCTTCGGGTTTTGTGTCCATGGTGACTCTCAAAATGACCCTCAGAGGCACAAGTAGAGAAGAAGAGAGGCAAGGTTTCAGCTGCATAAAGGAACATTTAACCTCCTTCTTAGCCTCCTCGTTTCCTTCCTTGCAGTCTTCTGAGCAGCCTGATAATATTCAGCATAATAAAAACATAATTTGTGACGTACAGTTTGGTTTGCATGCTGGTTGGTGGCTTGTGCATGAAAACACCAGGCATTTAATTTATTTAATTTCACTTCTGAAGGAGATAAAACCAAACTTGCTCGTGCATGAGTTGCAGAAACAGCTGTGTTTGTATCAGCTGAATGTGTCTTTAAGAGTTTTCCCCTTCACTCAGAGGTGTTTCCTTCTCTGAGCATCTGTCTCCTTGACACCTTCCCCCACCACAGCAGCCGCCGTCTCCTCGTCAATACCACGACTCCCCGGCGATCGATCGCTGCTCCTCTTAAAAAGTCAACAGCCAATTGACACAGCGGTTGTGTTTGTCAAGGTGCGTCCGCCGCGGTCCAATCACAGCTGAGAGTGTAATCCATCTCATCTTTGGCTCTTCATCGCACCGCGGGAACGAGGAGGAAGTAGGTTTTAAAAAGCCGCCTCTCACATATTTCCTGCTCTGTCAGCGGGTCGCCGTCATCGCCGGGAAGGCTCGCGTCGATACCAATCTCTGCTCAGACGCCTCGGATCCCGCAGCCTGAGGACGACGGGTTCATCTGGACTGTTGTCTAAAACACAACAGCCTCAGACTCGTTTTGTTCTCTCGAGTCTGTTTCTTCAACCCAGAGTTTGTTCTCGTCGCCCACCGAGTGGTTGTTTCATCAAAGAAGATCAGGAAACCTCTCTCCTTCCCTCCTGCCCTTCCTTCCTTCCTTCCTCTTTTCTTTCTTTGCATCCTAATACATTTGTCTTTTATCTCCTACTCCTTTCCTTGCTTCCTACTTTCTTCCTACCACTCACATCCACCCATTCACTTTTAACATCTTTCATCCATCCTTCCTTCCTTCCTTCCTTTTTCTAATCCTCTTTTACCATTTTCCTTCCTTTGTCTCTTCCTTTATACCTTTTCCTACTTTCCTTTCCTACCTTTACTGCAGCTTTGGGTTCCTCATCTTCCTCCTTTCCTCCTTATATCCTTTTATATGTTTCCTTTCTTATCACCTCTCCTTCTCAAACTCCACCTTCCTGCCCCTCCTGCGTTCTCACCTCCTCTCCTCTCTCTTGTTCCCTTCACAGTTTTGCAGCCTCCTCTGCTGAGGTCACATCAGGCTTCCTACCCCAGACTCTGCGGAAGGCCCCGACCTGTCCAGAGTTAACGGACCAAGGCCTGGTGCAGAGCCGCCGTTCATCTCTGTGAATAACCGAGAGAAAACAGGAAGCTGAAGTGAACAAGTTGCTTCTTCAGCCTGTTGAACATTTGCATCATTTGAGGGATTACAGAGGGAGCGGGGCTGTAATCTTCAGAACAAACTGGACTCCTTTCCAATTTCCAGACCTCCCCTCCCCTCCTCCCCTCCTCCCTTCCTCCCCTCCT